>JBAIZL010000005.1:114630739-114653239 GCA_036971475.1 Prosapia bicincta
ACACATTGTATCATGTAACAATATAAAAATACGTTTTTCGAACAACTGTGTTTATGAATACCATATTCATTAGGATACTGTACATTTAAAAAAAGAATATATTCAATAAAAGTTAAAAAAACAACTAAATTTATAGTTATATCGAGTAAATATAACTAGCTACAAATATTCCTATGTGCTTACCGATAGTGTACATACAGGGTTCAGCAATAAAACCTACTTAAATTTAAAAGGTAGTTACATCAAAAATATTACTGATACAGAAAAAATGTCTTTATTGCTGAACAATGAATACAATGCCGTTTTAAATTACGTCGTTTTAAAAATTATATCTACTGAAAGACGTGCTCCCATTGTTGAAATATTGACGAAGCCTTTCCCCGGCTGAAATATGCAGTAACATATATTGTGTTTAATATAAAATTCCAAATTAGAAGCGATTTTAAAAGTGATATATTTGTGCACATTTGTATATTTGTGGCCATTCGTAAATTTAGGCATATTCTGAAATAGAGTGAACTTGTTATGCATTGTGTTTGGAAAAATTAATAAATATTTATGACATAATTGTACTTACACTACGCTCAGCTTGTTGTACTAGAATTATAAATATCAATAATCCTACTGTTATTTTCCTGGCCATATATTAACTTCCAGTATCAGTGTATTTAATATTTGGAAAATCCTTATTTCTTTTACAAATCTATGTTTTTTCATGTGAAACCTAAATAGGTCATTTTAACTCTAACGTAATCAAAGCGAATATAAATAAACGTCTTTGTGTAATATAATAGTAAAAACTATTTCAGTTTCAATTTGATTTAATTTCCATTTCATATTCATTTTAAAAATAATTACATTTAATTTTAATGAGTAATACAAAATTCACAATGATACAACTTTTGTATCTGTTAAAAAAATAAGCAAAAATACTTACAACTTTAGGATATTATCCTAAAGTGTAGTTAATAATACCATGCATTTAACATGTAATTGTTTTTTTAACTTTATACAGAGTATATTATACATAAAGTTAAAAATAGCATTATCACAAAGTATAGATTTCATGTTTCATCTAATTGCCTTTAATTCTTTTAGCCCTACGTTTTACTATCTTAGATAATCTCTCCACATCAAGACCTTTTTAGTAGGTATATTTTATTTCTTAATATATGTATTTATTATTTTACTAATTTATGTGTCATTAAATAACATTAACTCGTATTGTAGCATTGACAATATTGTAGGAGAGACAAGAGAGAGTTGCCCTAATTGGACCATAAATTCATACCATGCATTCTACAGATACCATACATCGATACATACATAGCATACATGCAAGGAATTTAATATTGACTACAAATGTAGTCCTTTTCAAACGCCCATTATTACCCTAAGAACCCTAGTCCCTTAAGATCAGGGCTTTGATAATATATATCATTTGAATAAATATATTCATTAAAAGTATTCTTGTTTTTGAAATATTTTTAATTTATTAAACATATATATATATAAACATATATATATAAATATATATATATATATATATATATATATATATATATATATATATATATATATATATATATTGCACACATTCAGATATCTCTCTCTATTACTAACATACTTAGGCATATAGTCCAATTTTAATTGTTTCTATTTTAAATGGAAACCAGATATCTCTCTCTATTACTAACATACTTAGGCATATAGACCAATTTTAATTGTTTCTGTTTTAAATGGAAACACTTCTATCCAGTTTACACTTTGAAATATTAGGATTTAAAATAAATAAAAAAATTAATATCTTCTATCAACCTACCTTATTCATATTATTTGACAGTTTTTGATAGTTATATGTGGAATTTTTTATTCTTTATAAATATGTACTCAATTAAATGTTCTCAGATAATTCTAGAAACTAGATTTACGTTTATTTCATATATAGTGTCAGCTATTTAGTAAAATGTTTGTGTTACACAAAAAACTTGTGTAAACTTTTATTTTATTATAAGATAGGATAAAAGCTTTTACTAACTATAGTGTAGCTAGTCAACCTCTTGCCCCAACATCTTGCCCGAGTTTAATGATATGACAAAGTCTTTCACATTGATATTTAATACGGTCCATTAATAGTGACAAATGGAGTGTCTAATATATGCTGACGTAATTAACAAGCAACATGATTTAGTACATTAAGTAACATAATTATCACGGACGACTGATACACTGCAGACTACAGGTCAAGACAAGGGATTCAAATTTCAAAGCATATAACCATAGGGGTTCCAGTGTTTATATAATGAACACATCTCTAGTTACAAACATATAATGATAATATAAGAAATAACTTCGATTTGTAGCAAATACTTAACAAGATTTTAAAATATTGTCATTTTAAAAAGATTTCTTCATTGTGTAATCATTTTTGCAACAAATTGTTTATGGTATATTTTGTTTATCTTCGAGTTGAAATATGCATTAGGAGTGAAAGCTTAATATATGTGTAGCAGTGATTCCCAAATTTTTTTCTTAAAAATCGACCAGATGCCATACAGGCTTCATGATTATCTAGGCTTAATACTATTTTTTATGTTCTCTGAAGACCAAAATTCAGAACATTATTCGGTTATAAAACAACAGTCAACAACCACCATCGATGATATCTAAACATGGTAGCTAATTATTTCCTCTAGAAGCATATCTTAGTTCATAGAGTCACCCTAATAAACGGCCTTGGAATAACCAATGCATTTCGGAGTGAAGTGGGCGGTAGGAACGAAGCGAGTTGTATTGTCACATAGCGAGGTGAAGAATCAGAAATTAGCAATGTTAGGTGCAAGGTGATTTACAGCTTTTACAACAGTTATGAGGATCTCAATGAGTTCACGGGTCAACGTTTTGTTGCTATCATTACTTTGTGAATAATGCAGGTTTTGTCTTGATTCTTTCATTACAAAACCTTAAAAACCTAATTAATATCGTGTCATAGCAACCGCAATGTCAGTATACAACGCAACACAGTCTTTCCAATATAGGTTGATTAGTAATAAGTTCTCATCAACTGCATTAAATATATCCCAATGTTTTGTATGTCACGGAAGTTCAATAGACGTCATGAACTCCTCAAACATTTTGTTTACTTCCCATCAATATACGTTACATATACTATCAACATAACTTCATTTACCATATCGGTTGACTCGATTGTTTGCAGAGAAACAGATTGTTTTTCAGTTTTAGAGAAAACTGTTCACTGGAATTTTTCTGTTGGTACCTAAAATGCAAACCAAATCTTTCCCTACACAGAATGGTTGTTTCGTTTGTGATAATTTTTAATGTTACTTTATTTTAAATAAAACTTTTTCAAACAGATTTATATCGACAATCATAAATTTTTATTACTTGTGTTATTATTTAAAGGTCAGTTTCCTTGCGCAAAAGAAATCCAAAGGTTTCTAATCAACTCTTTTATTGTATTCTAGGTTACAAATTACCAATACGTTTGGTTAGTTTCAAACCTTAATGGCCTAAAGCCTCTCAACATTCAATACACTGAGATAAATCAACACTTCCATCTTCTTTAAATATAGATTGATATCTTACAGTATTTTGGGCTTTTATTACTATTGACCGGTTTTCTATTTTAGATCCACTCGAAATTAAACCGTGGTTCATGCCTGAAGAGTCTTTCTTAAAAACTTAATCAAATTAACTTACTTCATCATTTTTACTTCAAGGTTTCACTGTACAATGACGTAAAATAAACCTCAAACTTCCCAAAACACCATGAGTAATTAAGGTGATTGACGCTGCAGGTAATTAAGGTGATAAACGACAACATAAATCACATGAAGGCAGCCCTATGCAGCCCTACTTCCGCATGCGCAGTGAGGGGACTGGACGTAAAGTTTACTCTCTAACTTGTTGGAGAAAGTGTGGTTAAATTATGAAGATTGATAGGAAATACTTCCCTTCAGAATTAATGACAATTATCTTCTACTTTAAGTAGAAGATTATAATACTCATTCCAATAGGCCTATAATATTGATGAAAAACCCATCAATATGTTTTCCATTAAATTTTATTTTTATAAACATAAAGAAAATCAAATCACCTTAATTTATTCAAAATTTATTAATAAAATAAAGAGTAAAATTAACAAACTTAAGAATTGGAAACAAAACTTCTGTTCATTTTATTTTGAGTTCCTCAAACAAATAAATCTTTTAAATGTTTATAAAGGTTTAGAAATACCCCCTGATTAACTATAACATTTAAATAATTGAGTAAAATTCGTACATAATAATTTTACTTCTATTTATATCACCTCCTTAAATTTACAGCAACAATAAAACAATGTTAAAACGAAACCGCTTGTTTGTAGCTTATTACTTACAAAATAATTGTCTAGTTAAAAAAAAAAGTTAAAATACTAATGACGTCAAAAGGAAGAGAGTGAAAAATAGGGTTTGAACTGTTAAAAGAAGCTGTTAATTTTGAGTAAAGTTGAATTAAATGTTCATTTAATAAATTTGTTGACAGGAATAATGGTATTTTAAGATATTAATATGAAAAACTGAGATATGTAATAACTAATTTCAATTTATGATTGCATTTATATTACGTAGAAAACGTCTCTGCCAGGTAACATCACTTTTATTAATATATGTAAACCTGTAAATAAAACTATATTAATTTTTAGAAATTTCATTGTGTGTGATATGAATAATAATAGAAATAAAGTGATAAGTATATTATTAAAATTATACGAGTTAAATTTTAAATTGAAATATGTTGATAATGTTGGTATAGTGTTTTATAAAAATAATTGTGTAACTTCTATAATCTTGCTAGAAACATATTGCTTTAATAAACCTAAGCAAACAAAACCACTAATATCAGGTTATTCAGGCTATCAGTATAAAAAAAAAATTGGTGCTATGTTAATTCCATTTTTCAAAATAAATTACATACCTATAGTGTATACAAATACAATGAAAGGGAACAAAATATTGTAACAATTTAAAAAAAAAAACGTTATAAATACATACGTTTACTAAATAACATTAAAAAAGCTATGTATTACGTAGACTATATAATAAACATATTAAATACGTATCCAATAATAATAGAAACATCTTTCCGTTTAAATCTTACGTAGTAGAAACAATAAAAAAATTATCCATAACTGGATATGTAAAAGTTGTTTATTTGAGTAGTAATAGAAAAAGAAAATGTAATAAACAATTATATAAACGAAAATAATACGCAAAATAAAAATTTAACATTTGGTGTTAAATAAGAAACTTTAAAAGATATTATATAGATCATACAAGCAGAAATAAGACGTATAAAGATAATCAAAATAATTACATAGATTTTGATGTTTTGGACTAAAACACACTTTAAATCACTAAAAATAAACCTAATTTTCTATTTATACAAAAGAAAACCAATGGTTTGAAAATGAATGTATGAAAAGCACTGAAAATACATTATCATAAAGGGAACACCGAATTCTTAGAAAAACATTAGCCTAATTATTCAGTCAGAAATTAATACTGTGTGGCATATTTGTCATATAATTTTCAGTTGTGAGGCTGCACCAATATCCGCTATGTTTTGTGTTGTTTTAAAAGAATAATGTTGATGCAAATACAAATACTAGTAATTGCCAGATGGATTTTAACAGAATAAATTCTGGTTGCCCAGAATAAATAGAAAATAGGTTATTAATTAATTTATACATATATATATATATATATATATATATATATATATATATATATATATTTAAAAGTACTTTTAAAATAATACAAATTTTAGAAATGTTCTACCTAAAGGTTTTAAAAATATACATAACCTAAACACCTTTTTAGATAATAAATTTATACTTGTTACTTGGGAAGATACCTGAGTTGAAAATAGGATTTAGAGATGGGCTACGAATTTAGCTGACGCGTTTACAATTTTCCCAGGTTGTATACTCTTTTTTAGCTGACAACTTGACAGTAGGGTTGAGAAGTTTTCAAAGTTAAATTAATGTACAGAATTTCAACTTAAGTTATTTGAAGTCTACATTAAAATGACAAACCATTGCCAACTTTATTAAATAAACAATCAAAACCATTTTGTTTAGTTTTATTTCTATTACATTATTATTTAGTTTTTAAAAACCTCGAAACTAAAATAGAACTTGAGTGTCCGAAATAGTATTTAAATTGTGCATCCTGTTTTGCCTAGGTAGAAAATTAAGTTTATCCAAAATATGATAGGCCTACTTGTAACACAAATTTAAAATATCTAACGTCACAGACATTTGGATAATTTATATTTATTTTGTGTTTGTTAAAAATAAAATTGCTTAGAACTACAATTCTCTAAAATATATGCCACAACCAGCAGATTTCGAAATTACCCAAATTAGTATTAAAGTAACAACTAGATAAACATTCGAAAAAAAATATCCAATGTTATGGTTTATTTTAAATCAATGTGCTACTGTGTTTTGTGAAACGTGCTACAAATTATAAGAATAAATTATACTCAAACTTAATTTGTATTATAAATATTTAACTTAAGAGATTTCATTATATTTATTCTAATTACCAACATATGAATGAAAGTTATTGTAAATTAAAAACGAAATTCTTGAAAACTTTCTTTTTATTTAGCATAGAACAACAAACCTAACATCATAAATAGCCATCATAAACAATAACGAATTTAGAAACGTTTTGGTCATAGGACAAGTATATGCACTTTATAATTATCTAAACGCAACCCTTTTCCTCAACCGTAATTAATAAATAGCCTATGTCTTATATTCAAGCTTTAAAACACCGACACCGCATTAAACAAAGTAAAATAATGTTGATTTACTTTGGTCTCAGTAAAGTAATACGATACGTAAATGACTACGACGTCACGTGACTTGGTGCAGCATTGTTCTAATCGCTCATAGTTAATTACATTTCTCGATAAATCAAGTTACTTGTTAATGATGCCTTGGACAGTATATTTGTCAGGAGGAGCGTGATTTATTCCAGTTTGATTTAGTTGTATTAAATTGAATATTTAAATTATTAAATATTTATTAGAAAGTAATAATATCTAACTAATTTCTAACTATAATTACCTAAATTATAGATTTTTCTATGAAATAATATATGTCAGTGTTTTCAAATTCTTTAACTAATTATAAACTATTGAATTATTTAGTAGTTTCTTGACTAGTCCATCATATTCAAAGTAACACTTAATTCTTTTGTCTTTAAGTAATACAAGCCTTATTTTTTTTCAGCAAACAATCAATACCAGTATGATTTTTCGATGAACCAGTAATATTTTATTGAAGTTGGAAAACACATGTAAAAAAATGTAACTAAATATAAAAATAAGTCAATTCGTCAACGTTCAGCAGTAATAAACATTTTAGTGTAATACACCTATAACAGTTGTAAATTAAGGTTCAGTATTTCATTATTGTATTTTAGAACTATTTCTTTGCTGCGACATCTTTTACTTTCGTTGAGGCACAAGTGACGAGTTCTCTTCCGCGCCTTAATATTACTTGTGAAACAAACTCATTTGCACTATGTTCCCGGCTAAATACATTACACCCTAGATTATGAGTAACGCACCAACCTATTTTTGTTTCATAAAGGCTGAGATTGTATTTATCTTTTGCCCGGAATGGTCAGATTTTGCCAGTTTTTTCCGTTCGCACCTTGTGGTGAGGGTAATTTGTGCTAAGCAAAGTTTCTTATGAGCCTATTTCCTGTACGTAAAACTTTTTACAGTTATATTTAATGGACATTTTGTGATATTATCATTAGTGTTTTATGTTATGTAGTGTCCCAGTTTTACATTTCACAGGATCCTATTGAAGAGGAGATACTTCGTAAAATCTTGGAAAGTGTCCAGAAAGAGGAGCTTCAAGAAATACGACCTTCTGGAAGTATTGTTAGACAGCTTTTGGATGATCCCGAATAAAAATAGGAACGGTCACATGATTGACCTGATAAATTAGCCAATTAAAATTCAAAATTAAGAAATATGAGTTGTAACGAAAAATGCAAATATGACCGAATTCTTAAGAATTCATCATATTTTGACGTTATAAAGAAGATCCATGATCTTTACTGCAATAGTAAAGAAGCATTGTTTAGTAAAAACCGTAAATTACTCTCTTATTCTGAACCTGTAAGCCAAGAAAACATAGCAAGAGCAAACATAACTCTTACGATAGGTGGTGATTTCACGCTACGACAAGAAAAAAAACCAGGTAAGGGGAATTCGGCAATCATTGAAGTGGTAGACGACTATCAGCAAATAGCACATGAGGAAAATATAACCATAGCCTGATTTATTCATTTGTGTTCTAAAGGAGAATCGCTAAACTCAAAGAACTGCTGTAGGAACTGTAAGATTACCATCTGCAAAGAGCACAGGGGACCTGCTCGTTGCGTAGACGGCATTCAAGCACCGTGGAACCCGTGGAAGATAGAGATGACAGGTGAGTTTAGCAGAGAATTATTATGAGTAGGTTTACAAAGATCACTAATTTTATGGGTGATTTATTCTACACTAGGACCAGTTACTTTATGATGGCATTATCTACTTCATTCTATAATTTGTAGGCATATATATATATATATATATCCAGTAAAATAATTATTTCTATTTTCGATAAATATTATTTTCACTTTTATATTTTATATATTATAAATATTAAATAGTTTTTGTATTTGAGCATTGTTTTACATTACATAAAATCCCTAAAGACCCCTCTCTCAGAATGAGATCAGAAGTATATTCTGCTTATACGTTTCAACCATTCAACTAATTCTTAAGGTGTATCATTTATTTAATAGTTCAAAAATCATATATTAAAGGCTTTTAAAATGGTTTGCAATATATTTATATAGAACTTAATTGTAGTCACCCAAACAAATTAAATTTTAATCTTTTTTGTGGAGAATAAAACTCCGCAAACTCCCTTTTCAGTTTAAAACTCCATGCCCCACCTGGAGCATATGCCTTGGTATATGATTGTATTGCCTGGGCTGACATTAAATAGCGCTCGCAATATCAATCGCAACTTTTATCGTTTGCGTGTATCGTGTCTACATTAATCGAAGTGGTAGTAAACTAACCATATGCGATCGAAACAAATGTCAATTAGCCAGATAATAATGCAATTAAAACACATAATTTTAATAAATATACTTTTAAAATTAACAAGAGGGAAATATATAACAAGGGGCTTATTTATGGGTATCGTGTAGAGGTACTAGTGTTTAGAATAAGACACAAAATCACAATCTTCTTCATTTCTTTATAAGAGTTGCCCAGAGATTATAAATATTATTCATTCAAATGTCCAACGAATTTATTTATATATCAATTCGAAAGCAATAGAATTACTTGGTTTTACATTTGCAATTACGCTATATATTTGCTTATCTTTATATTATTTTTTTTGTTAGAAACTTGTGATCTACATAGAAATATCTTTATATATAACACACACACACACACACACACACAGGGCAGTTTGCCCTTGCAATTAATATATAAATATATATATATATATATATATATATATATATATATACATATATATATATATATCCATGTACCCAAAAGGTGTTTACTGTGTGAATACTGTGTATTTACTGAACCTCGACGATTTTAGTTAATAAAACAAATCAGTGCAGACGTTGTTCTTTATAATATTTGACAATTTCTATCCACAAAGAGGAATGCCAATTATAGGTATTGTAAAAAAACATGTAATAGATATTTTTCTCAAAGATTTGGCCTATAAACTTAAATATTAAAATAAATATTCCAAATGTAACACATAGTTTTGCAACAATTGTTTTTTGTTCTGAAGATAAGATATCTTGTTTGATAATATTTCTAAGCTACCTATTTCCAAACGTAACTAATTTCCCTGTGTATAAACTCTAACGACTGTAAGATGTGTTGTATCTGAAGGGTGGTTTAATTACCTTGAAGGGTAGATTACCTTGAGGAATAGAAATGTTTAAAGATAATTAATCATTAATACAAAGTAATATTTAGTGTTTTAAGTAGAAATCAAAATATTTTGAACAATAAATTCACTGAACTCAAATTATTACACGAAATTTACCAGTCGAGTAAAATAATGTTTAAAATTAAAAGAGTTTAATATGGTTTTCATAAATATGAGCTTTAGTAATAAATTGAATTGCAGACGAAAAATAAATATTAAAAGTAACCCCAAAAACATAAAAAATCTAAGGTAATTTATAATTTTTTTAAAAGTTATAGTAAACAATCAATCCTGTTTAGAAAAACTTTTGCTCCTATAAAATACAGAATATAATTTGTGAATTAGAACAACAGATAATTATAGTTAATTTCAAACTTTATATTTAAATAGGTAAACACTTTTTGTAAAAGGACATTATACTGATAATGACTTATGATAATGAATTATGACACATTGTTTAAAATTTGTTCCCATATACATGCCCCATTTATTACAGTTCAGGCAAAGACAAAGTCATATTTACTTTTGCAAACTCCCAGGGGAAATAACCTACTTTCCAGTTAAGTGTGACATTTATGCTTGTCAAGATTTGGCGTTGCAAGACTTGAAACTGTTTCTCGAGCGTTATAAAGTAAACGAGTCTATTTGACTTTACAAAAAGTAATAATTTTTTTGGCTTTTATGCACGATAAAAATGTAACTACAAAAATAATGTTTTGAAACATAGCATTTGCTAGTAATCTTAACAATGATCACCGATACCGAGTAGCTCTATTTATAGATAAATATTACATTTTAAATGCAACCTATGAGAAACGCTTATCCAGTGATTCTTTTAATAGCCTCTATATTCCTGTCATGGATTTGTGTTTCTTCATCTGATTGACTCATTGCACTCATATCAGTAATACCATATCATTATAGGAAATCAAGTTTCTATTTTATCATGTAAGTGCTACAATGTCACCGGATTAGCCGTTACAAGTTTAAATACCTCAGTAAATGATTAGGTAACGAAAGAATACAAAAACAATGGGTCAAACAATAATACAAATATAAGAGCAGTTTGGTCCGCAGTAGAGAGACTTGCTTACCTCAGCCTAATTAAGTTCTTTGGAAACAAAATAGCTCAACATTAACTATTCTGAACCGGTTGCACACCATTACCTATATATACCAAGGTATTAAAATGGCGATATATACAGAAGTAGGAAATATATTACAAAAGTGTCTATAGAGGGCTTCAAAAAAGTTTATAATGTAAACATGATGAATACTATACTAAAAAAACCCCATAAGTAACGATGGCAATAAAGCTAACGTGTAGATTATTTAAAGATTATATTTATATAAATATTATGTTTTTTTAGTATTTTATTATTGTTACTCTAGCTTATGTTTCCTTTAATCTTCTAATATTAGGATATAATTTGTTCTTTATACTTTTCCTAATCCTACATTTACTTCATTTTTGGTGTAACTTTTTTTTGTTATTGCCTCTAAACAGTCGAAAAAGGTTTTAGTTGCAATAGTCATGAGGCAGCCTGTTAAAGTCCCCGTTTATAACCAGCTGTTTGTTATAAACCTGATTTTTTCGACTTTTTTAAAAACTAAATATCAAGTAGAGTATAGTTGGATAAGAGAAGTCGAAGAAAGAGAGTTACAAGGTACCAGGCAAGAAAAGCCTGTTTAGCTGGAGACTACTATCGACTCAGCTACGACTCAGTATCGATCTGGGGAAGCTCGAAGGAATCTAGCTAAGGAGGCATCATTTATCACTAAATACCACGAAACAAAGGTAATTCCATTTATATATTTCAAACCTATAAATAAAATACATATTTTAATTATGTACACCTTCTAAGGAGCGAGAAATTCTATTCATCGGAATTCACCTTGAGGAGAAGACATTCTAATCTATATTTTGGGTATTAACTTAGTTATCTATCCCTCCTACGGGGGTGTGTGACATTGCAAGGTAAGTGAATTTGATTATTTTTGTTATTGATTCACATGTTACTAGTTGTAGTTAATTAGTATGGCTAGTGATCCCGTCTGTTACGGCAGAAGGCATGGTTGCTCGTACAACATGATAGTGCGGTCACAGTATAAAAAAAACTTTTGTCTTGTCGTCACGGCTACGTTACTGACGCGAAATTTTTTTTTTTAATTTTTAAGTTGATTGTTAAGATTTGAGCCCAAACCGCTTCAGAACATTTTGAGATGTAGACTACCCAAATCAAAGAGTTACATATAAAAATATACTTATGACGAGCATTTCCGTTTGTTGATGGCGATGTTTCTGGCACACTAACCGTTAAAGAGCCTTATTGTCTCGGTGGCAGTTATGTTACGTGAAAAACAATCTAGGAAGCAGTCTATTTGTATGTTACTCGTATCGGTGTAGAATATTTACAGTTATTGAATCGTACACAAACCAATATGTCATTTGTATGTATAAACACAATTAGAAAAGTATATATAATTAAATACTAATAATAATATTATAATACATAATTTAATATATTTACATAGTAAATATAATACATATTTATAATACTACAAATTTACGTTATATACAAAATTCATCGTTTGTTTGTTTTTTTTTGAAGAAAAATATACATTCTTTTTTTCAACAACATAATAGCAATATTAGGCATAGCCAACATATCTCTGTACATACGTTTAGGAAAGTAATAATTGTTATTTGATTTTTCTTTATACCATGCTTCTTCAGTTATATCCGACTGTCGTTCATTTAGTAAACTATGTCACAAGTGAACAAACAAAGTCAGACGTTTATGAATTACGTAGGATTAGAAATGTGTGTCAGGCGCCAGTAAAACTTACGTTATTGCTTGCAAAGCTTCATATCACGTTTATACATCCCTCGTGTAAACTACAAGTCATGTCTGTTTGTTTCAAAGATCTGCTGTCATTTATTTTGTCCTGTCAACGTTTATGTAACTGCTCCCAAGGGTTTATCCGCTAGACATTAGGAAATGCTTCTTGATATAAAAATATGTTTTGCATGTATGTGTGTGTGTGTGTGTGTGTGTGTGTGTGTGTGTGTGTGTGTGTGTGTGTGTGTGTGTGTGTGTGTGTGTGTGTGTGTGTGTGTGTGTGTGATGTAGAATTGGTATAGGGGTCACGATTTATGAAAAAGCAATTGGAGTGATAGATGAAAAGAAGTTTCATAGAATTATCTAAAAATAAAAACATTTTCTTAAAACTAAACAAAAATATATTACTAAATGATAAATTAGTAGAAAAATTATAAATTACAAAAGTAATAATTTTAAAACATCAAATTTAACAATATTTTGTTATCATTATTTTAAAATGTCTTCTATTTTTTAGAGTTTTGAAAAATTAAACATACATTCATTTCTGGCAAAACGTTTATTATATTTTTTTTTGAAATCTGCTTAATAACCCTTAGCACGCTGGACATATAAAGGACAAGTAACAGATTACGTGCTATGAGATTTAAAAAAAACTTTTTTGTGAAATGTTCAAAGTTCTATTTAATTCTTAGTTCCTAAAGATGTATTTGAACAAAAAAATTATAAACTAGTTATATTTATAATTTCTTATATTTTTAATTCAAGATATCAATAAATCCATTTAAAATAAAATTAAAGTAACTACAATTATTATTCACCAAATCATAAAAAATAAATTATTCCTGCAGTACAAACAAAGGTCACTCACGTAAACAGTAAACAACTATAGCAATCACAATGCCAACACAAAATACCACAATTGGCAGATGTTGCGTCCTGCCGAGAATACCCGTCATACGCGCGTGCATAGACCACGTAATGGCGCCCGGTGGCTAAAACAACAGAATGTGGATCGGTGGCCAAGAACAACAAATGTAGCAGAAGAGTTTATTTACACCAAAAAAAACATTGTCACCCATTATAATTGACTTTAAACAAACAAGTAGGACTTCTGTAAACAAAATATTGTAAATGCGTGATTACTCGTAATACGCACTAACAAATATTTCAGCCTTACGAGAAATCACGTTATACGCGTGCAAATAGTTAAGTTTCCCAAATCATCTTCTTTTGGTGTTTCAGTTTCAAATCTTCCCATCTCACCTGAGCCCCATTCCTTCCTATGTTCATTACATTCATCACTTTACTCCAGTAATTCCTTTTCATATCTTTCCATTTCACTTTCCTAATCACCTGGTTCCAGTAATTCTGTCTTATAATACAGATCTGCTTTTCTTGGATAACCCTCTTTCTTCATCATATCTATGAATTCTACTTACTTTGTCAGCTGCCAGTATTCCCTTTGCCAGAGATTATGCCTAAAAAATCAATTGGTTCCTATAATTCGTTTTCATAACTTTCCATTTCTCTTACCTAACCTTATTCTAGAAATTATTACCTTGCTTACCATATCACCATTTCTTCACATGAGTATATTTTTATATGTAAGGGTGTAACAATATTTTACAAATATGATATTAAAAATCTGTGGTTAATTATCTAGATTCTAAATATAAACGTGTATCTTAGAAAACATTTCTTCAAAGCATGTTACAACCCTTCTCACGTGCAGGTAGATTACATTGTTTCGTTAATGAGTGTAATAAAAAGTCGCAAATAAAAGCAGCACACGTTCTACATCTTCATTTCCAGAAGACATTTATAGTGTTATCTTTCAAAACAGAACAAAAACATTCTTTTAAAACATGTTATAGATTTAATTTTTAATGTGTAATGTAGTACTTCAATAACTTTAAATGAGCATTACCGCTTTATATATTTTATTTTGTAGAAATATACTACCTACAAAAATAAAATGTTCTACCTAGTTAAATATATAAATATATTATTTGTGATATAGTTTAACTAGAGAATACTTATTTATAGAAAAAATATATTGGAAAAATTTACCATTCGTAACGGATAATATAATTTTCTACTACATACAAATAAAATAAATTAATTGTTATTTCCCCATGGAATGAAGTGTGTAAAGCTTAAATATGTTAATGATTTATTGTGGCCCGTTTACTTCTATGGTTCTTGAAACATTAAAGATGGAAAATGGGGGAAATATAATAATTTGTTTCTATTATGTATTTTAAAGCTCATTTGTCTCGTTGGTTTGTCTCCATAATATAAGTTAAATACAAATTTTTATAATTAAAGTAGTAGTTTATCCCTAGATCCACGGATAATTATCCACTATGTTAATAAATCAATTCTGAATTTGTTTAGGTATTTTTTTTACCAATGATATTTGTGGTGTCAATACAACAATTTCCGCATACTCAGGAGCGATTTCTCATTATAAATTATGTCCATTTTAAGTACAATGGAGATTACCCCAAACCAAATGTTAGTAAAAAAATGGTTGTTCCAACGATGGACGCCCGACTTGTGAACAGATACTATGACTTGTATTTTTCTCTTTTATTTTCTATTAATCACTTAAACAATAGTTTATGACTATCCGAACTTTAAATTTCGTAAATTTGTTAAAACTAACTGAGACAGAACGTTTTCGATAGATAGTTGGCGATATTTATCAGTCTCTTCTGCTTGTAGATGCCTGGTCAAGCGGTGACGGTTTTAAAGGTAGGTTTTCGATAGTATCAAATATTATGTGTGATTTGTATTGTGTTTGTTCGTTTAATATGTTTGTACTTTTTGTGTCTGTAAATTTCATATTGTTCTAGTGTGTTGAAATTTAGTCCATTTTTGTTCTTTTGAAGGATTTCTAGGGGTTTGTAAATATTTCTTTTATGTGATTGTAAAATGTTGAGTTGGTGTTCTGTTTGTGTTCCTCGACTCTTTGTTTAAAGCTGCAACCTGTTTGTCCAATATAAAATTTTTTGCATTCAGTTTGTATACGCCTGGTGCTTGTAGTTTATCTTTGTTGTTGATACCGTAATGTATTTTGTATTGTAACTTGTTATTAATTTTGTATGGTATTTTGCATCCTATTTTTTGAAATTCGCGGGCTATTTTGTTTGTTGTTTTGTTTATGTAAGGTAATGTGATGTACTTGATTTCACTATCTGTAGTGTTAATTTTAAGTGTTTTTTTGTGTATTTTGTAACAAAGTTTGTCAATTATTGTATTGTTGTATCCATTTGTGTATGCTAAATATTTAATTGTGAATAGTTTTTTGTTTATGTTTTCTTTGGTCATTGGGACTTCTTTAAGTCAATATAGCATGGATCTGAAGGCAGCGTTTTTGTGTTAGATAGGGTGGTTTGAGGTGTTGTGGATAAGTGTCTGTCGTTATGGGTTTCCTGTGAATGTTGAAGCTGTGTTTTTGTGTGTGGCTTTTGTTATGGTTAGGTCGAGGAAGTTTAGGGATCGGTTGGTTTCAATTTCTAAAGTGAAGTGGAGTTTTTGGTGTATTTTATTAGTGTGGATGAGGAGTTTTTCCCATTGACTGGAGTTGCATCTGTATAGTGTTATGATATTATCATCGACGTATCTGTGACAGTAAATGATATTGTGTGTGTGTGTGTGTGTGAGTGTGTGTGTATTGTTATTGAGTATCTTTGTGTTTTCTATGTGTTGTAGAAAAATTTCGCTTGAGATACTACTGATAAGACTTCCCATGGGTAGGCCATGTGGTTAAGAAGTTTGAGTTGTGTGTGAAATAGTTTTGTTTGGTGATGGTTTGGAGGATGTTTATGATTTCGGTAACGTAGGTTTTAGGTATATTGTTCTGTATTCTGGGATTTTGAGCGTTTCGGGTGTGGGTATGTTGGTGTACATATTTGTTATGTCGAGTGATAGTAGTGTTGAATTGTGTGGTATGTTTAAGTCTTTTATTTTATTTATGAGGTTTGTTCTGTTTTCTATGTGTGTTTCTGTGTTTAAGTTTATGGATTGTCTAATTATTTTGTCCATGTATTTTGCTAATTTATGTGCAGGGGCATTCTGGTAGTTGATGATGGCTCGGATGGGACATTGGGTTTGTGAATTTTGGGAAGAGCGCGTAGGGTATGTGCTTTAGGGTGAAAAAGTTTTAGGTGGGATTTTGTGTTTTTGTTGATAATGTATTTAGATGTATTAATTAGTTGTTTGATGATTCTGTGATATTTCTCTGTTGTGTCTGTATGTAGTTTTACCATATTAATATTTATTATGTAATCATTAGTTTTGTCATTTAGGCTTTTAGTATTAATAATTACTGTGGTGTTTCCTTTGTCTGCTATGGTGAGTGTGTTGTTGTTTAGTTGGACTTGTTGTTTTATGTTTGCAGCGATTTCAATTTCATTGTTCATCTTTTTGTTTGTTATGTTTTTTTGTTTGGTTATGTTTTTTATGTCATGTCAAAGTGAGTCTTGGTCTTTGGTATCGGTTTTTTGTTTGGTTGTTTCAGTTTGTATTATAATGTTTCTGTTTGTGATGTTATTTGATTTATAATGGATGATGTATTTTAGGCCTTTGTTTATTAAAATCATTTCGTGTTGTGTGAATTTGGTATTAGTGAGGTTAACTGTAGGGGTGTAGAATTTTTGTGTAGGTTGAGAGTATGTTGTGTTTTTCGTTTTACATAATAGTTGATTAATCTTTTTTTTTGGTTGTTTTTGATGTTTATTATTTTATGAGTCCCCAGTTATTATTGTCTGTTACCAATTGTAATGTGATATCGTGTCCGATTGTATTCGCGAGATTTAGGTGGAGTTGGTATAACCTATAATTTAGAAAGTCTTTATTTTTGTATAGGTTTTTTAAACTTTGTTTAGTGTAAATTATTTCTGCTTTTTGTTTGGTAATTGTAGCTCCTTTAATGTTGTTGTTTATGTTTATTTTCGCGTATGTGGGTCTTATGTTGTGAGTTAGGCCTAGTTTATTGAATTTTATGGGGGCGTGTATTTTCCTAACCTTTAAAACCGTACTCCTGTATTCTTGGACTGCAGCCTGTCGTGCTATGTTGAATTATTGAATTTTGTAGTCCATTACGTTCGGTGAATCTTAATTATCACTTAAACAATAATTTATGACTATCCAAACTTTAAATTTAGTAAATTTGTTAAAACTAAATTTATGTTTAGGACACCTTACGTTACATGGGTAATTCTATTTTCACCACGTACATATTTCACACGTTAGTAAATCCTCAAACAATGTATCGAGTGACAAAACCTGGTCTTAATTTTTCAAAAATTAAAATTTTAAATCTTTTTTTGGGTTTTTTTTGTACGCGTGGTCCCTACTGGAACAGTACGGGACTGGGGGTAATAACTGGGTATACCGTTGTTAGTTCACGTCTCCAGTCCCTTTTTGTGGAATAGACTGAGACAAAAGAACATCATTATATAACTAGTCTGCAAGTAACTGGACCCGACAGCCACGAAGAAGATGAAAGTGTTAGCGAAAACCAGTCTGTGTCTCCATCCAATAACTAACCGTAGGTGGCTGGAAAACACTCGTACGATCCCATCGGACATCCTGAAATTACTCTAAAATGGGACCTTTATCCGAACTGTAGATAAATACTCAAGTGAGGAGAGAATGATTTTTAGTGGGTTAACTTCTTAATGGTAGGGGTTTCTCATAGCCTAATAAATTTTCAATCTGGTACGCAATAAGATCTAGCGCTATGTTGTTTGATGAACGGGATAATAGGTCTTTGTCTACTTTCTTCTTCTATTCACTATTTTTTTCTTCACTAATACAGTGGAATTTTCAACTGAATTAAAGTAACTAAGGTTTTCACAATGAAAGTGATTATTGAAAAACTTATATTCATTAATACCATTTTAATTTTATATAACTTTATATTACCACTAGCATTCATAATCTATCTCTCCTATAATGCCACGAAATATAAAATTTCTGGATAACAAGTGGGAATTGAAAGAATGTAAATGAGTTTCCTTGACTGCAAGAACGTTCGAAGATTCTATTTGCTGTGAATGTTTAGGTTTTAAATATTTAACAAGATAACTTCAATACACGAATCACATGTAATTAAAATTCTAAATGTAAAAAAAGTACCAGGGTATATTTTAAAAAACTAATAATCTAAGAAACATTCCTGGATAAGTTGATAAAAGTTTCATCTATGAGCTAATAATAAAAATATTGAAAAGAACCCCAATACCACAAAAATAATCAAAAATAACAAATAAGACAAGTTACTTAAGATTAAACCCTTATGTACATTTCGATGACCATGTCATCATCATCAGAGGGTCTAGTTACAAAACACAATCTAGCACACAAGAAGTTACAAACTAGAATTTATTGTAATATATTGTACCACTGTGCTCTTGATATTGTGTATGAGCTAATAGTAAAACGACTTTCATGCAACTGAATTTGACTGCACTTTTAAAGTTTGAACTGCAGGTTTAAATATAAAGTGGAATGTCCCAAATAGACCTCATAACCTACTAATATATGCGACAAAATGTGTTGGGCAAATCGTCGTCAACAGGTCCAGTTCACTCATTGTTTTTCTGTACATTAAGAAAAATAACATTTTTCTCTTTTTTTGGCCAATATTTCCTTACCTGATAATTTGCGGATGTATTTTAACTCTAAATGAATGTTTTATAGGATAATTAGGAAAACTTTGCACTACCTTATACATTAGGACAGTTGAAGAGCTATATAGAAGAACTACGAGCCTGTTTCAATACTACGGTTTTACGATTATTACGAAACCAGTCTATTCTTGCTTAGTGTGTGTTTTAGTGACAAACGTAAAGTAAACAAAAAATAATTCGAAGCAATTACCGTAAACAGAATCTAATTTCCTTATTTATTTATAAAGTGTTTATACTTACAATTTTTACAATTCAGATGTTAGGCCTTATTTTTAACAGAGTTAAGTTCCATATTGATTCTCATGCAAGACATTAATTTAAAATGACAAATACCAACTCTGTAATAATGCAAAATGAATTTACAAATAAAACATTTTATATTCTATATTTCTAAATTAAACCTTCTAATATAGGGTAATGATTTTATAGTCACTAACTTGAATATGGGGAAGTAAATTTTACCATTAATTGGATATTAGCTGAAATATCATCTTACTCATGACGCACAGGTTGTGGTTATTTATTCAAAATATAATCTTGCAAACATTTTCTCCAATTAGGTTTGAAAACAATAATTCACATGTGCACAAATCCAAAATTATGGTAAACCTAAATTATTTTACATTAACTATATAATGTGTAATTACAAATGCGTAATTTCAATGACATACGTTATTTAATAAGGTAATTAACATTTTAAAACGTAAAACTGTAATTTCAAAGTACATATGTATGAGGACTCTGAAAACAACTATTTTGTTATAATTTACAGTAGTAGCCTACATAAAATCTGGTCTATTGGTTTGCAGCTTATTCAATAGATTGCTCTTTATCGTCCATGAATGTATACATTATCGTCCTTTACTGATTATTAAGAGTTATAAGCACGAAAATTCTTTTGTCAACAGTTTTAAAAAAATCAAGATCTGAGTGGCTAAAGCACACAATGGCTTTTGATGGAATAAACGATAGAACGTTAGTTGCTTCGCTCTGATAGTATGGAGTTCGAAATAATGTAGTGACGTCACTGGCCAAAAAATATGGTCCTTGGCAAGATAGAGCTCCTATCACTAGGCTAACATATTTGTAATGGCTATTGACGTCGTAGTCAAGACCGAACTTGTTTTCTTTGGTATCCTCAGCGATGCTTCAGAGGTAACCGCAAGCGTAAGACAACCCGTAGCTATTTTTAGGGATATTTTCAAAATAATTTTCTAAAATTCAGTACAACCCAAAATTTTAGCCCGCTTTGAACAAAGATGACAATTAAACAACAACAATAACTCATATTCAATAATATATATTCTGACGCCCCTTTAATCATCATTAACCGGTGTAACTACATAAACTATAAGATACAACTTCTCTCCCTACCTATAACTTTGTGTCTTTGTGCACGTTTGAGAGAAAATGTATTATCGATCGATTTTTACAAATATATATAGATGACTGAAAACCTCTCAGAGTTAACAATTAAAAAGCTATTATATTCTTGTGCATTAGAAACAATGATCTCTAGACTACTTGTTTAAACACATTGATGAAAAAATGTTTATTTTGCGATTTTGAAGATATAACATAAATTTCATCTTTTTAAGTAGACAGGTTGTAAAATATGATGTTTGACATCAAATGATCACAAAAAATAGCTCAACTACTATATATTCGAGCACTTTTATATACTTTTAATAACATTACAATATTTTCATTTGTTGACACGTTTCGGAATTACTTCATTTTCAAAACTTAAATTGTACTTCTAGAAAACTAGAGTAGAAGTACTATTTAAGTTTTGAAAATGGAGTTATTCTGAAATGAGTCAACAAAAAAGATATTGTAGTGTTAGGAAGGCAGAAAAATATACTTGAATATATACTAACATTCCTTACGTAGATGAGCATGAGTATATTAAGAATTTCAGCCTCAATACTCGTTAAAGAGTGACGTCAGAACTATTTATTGTACTCCTTGCCTCACCTCTCAGGGGCAATGTTTTAATGGAGGATTATATCTAAGTATTTAAAATACTAGAATGTTTAAAATATTTATATTTATAAATTTATTTAAAAATGTATGAAATTACACTTTGTTCAGTAATTTTAAAGTAACACAATTTTTTTGAAAAAAGCAATTTCTCACGTGAAAGTTATATAAATAATGATTTTAAATGGTATGTATTTCATACATTAATGGAGCAAATAACCAAGTCTTTTTTTCGAATAACAATTTTTAATATGGGAGTAAAATGTCATTGTGGCTTCAAATGACCTTTTTGACTTCTACATAGAGAGCTAGTAAAACATTTTGTGTATTACCATAGATTTTGAGAGTTTTACTGCTTTAAACCTTGCTTATAGCTTGGCGAAGTAGTCGTTCCCTTTGTGATTTTAGCGTCGAGGATTCTTGTTAAGCCAGCATGTGCACCTAGCTCTATCCTCGGTGAAGACCTTCGTTGCTTTCTTCCCCCTTCTTGTCCCAACTTCAGTGTGTAGGTTTTATTATTCATCCGCCCTTTTCTACCCACATGTTTCGCCTTCAAACCTTACCTCGAAACCATTCAGCACTAAGCCCCACTACTAGGCCTCCACTTAGGAGTTTCATATCTGTAGTGCGTGATTCTCCAATTGTTCCAGTTGTTTGATTTTTCAGCAATATTTATGAGTAATTCAAATCTCAGCTACCAGAATGAGCACCATTGTTTGTTTAGAGTTACCCAAGCCTGTATTAAAAAAAGCAACTGATCCCATTCTTTTAATCACCACGTGCTCTGGCCAGGCATATTAAACCGTTATCCTCTTCCTCAAATTATAGATATTTACTTATTCCTATATATATATATATATATATATATATATATATATATATATATATATATATATATATATATTTATTCATATATTTCACG
>JBAIZL010000005.1:114655739-114743239 GCA_036971475.1 Prosapia bicincta
TATATTTTAAATGAATATATACATATACATACAGTATATATATCTCTTTTATTATACATATAGGCTATATAAAAAAGTGAAACTTACACAGTTTGTTACTTTTGGGTTTTGTCACATCCTGTGGATAGTTTTTGGTTTCACCTAAAAATATATAAAACTGTTTATCAAGTTTTTTTAAATCCTTGTATTTAAAAAATCTAGTTACATTTAAATACACACACACACACACACTGCGGCGGGCAGTATTCTCTAGGAATACATACCGCAAAAAGATAAAATTTAAAACATAAAGAGTTTAAATTTCTTTTAAGTAAAACAAACCAAGCCACCGTAAGAAGGGTTAGAAACTTAAATTTAAGGCCGTTTGCAAGGGGAAGATGGTCAAAATTGACCTAGAGTTACCATCGACATTTCCAGAGATAAAGCAAGACGAGAAAAATCAATAATAAAGAATAATAAAATTTCATCAAAGGCACTCTTAAAGAGTTATACGGCTTGAATGAAAAAGTGGATAGAATCGATCTGAATTATTGATTTTGCGAGTCGTTAAGAAATAGTACAAAGGGTGGTGCGCGCGCCGATCAGGCGACATCGATAAAGATCCCTATTGGTTGTCAACTCGTGGGAACGGACTGCAAGGTGGGAGGATTTCCCTGTGTGAAGAAAGGCCAAGCGTCCTTACGCCCCAGCTAAACCAGGACTCTTGAAGGGTAAGGACGTTGTCGGGCTTAGCTCCAGTAAAACAATGAATAGTAGTTTTGTTACCGTTAATAGTTCAAAAACTATGAGTGGCTAGGGAAAGTTCGTTTCGTTGAGATGTCGTGACGCTGTGTGTCCGAAAATGGGGCCCTTTCGCAAGATCGCGCCGAAAGAGGTTTCCCCATAAAATTTTATCAATAATGTGCGAGCGTCTTAAAATGTGTGTGTTGCAGCCTTACTAGAAAGACAAGGCGATGTGAACAGTGGTAACCTAGCAAACAGTTTTAAAAAAGTGATTCTAAATTTCTAACAAAATTAAACATAATTTAACTAACTTGATAAACGTTTTAAAAAATTTTTCTATTTCTTTTCTGTGTTATAAAATGCCCAGTTAAGAACTGTGTTAAAAAAAGGGCTTAAAGCTAAAATTTTATTAGTAACTGTTAAAATTTAAAAGAGGTGCAAAAGTCATCGAAGAAAGAAGATGGGAGAGTTTCAAACAGAGGGTGAGCAAGCAGATCTACCTGAGGCGTATCAGAAGCCCAAAGGGAAGGTGGTTCCAAAGATGGCGGCAACGCGTGGGAAGTCATACAAGTATACCTGCGTGGGAAAGATGTAACATCCAAGCCGGACCTCCCCCACCCCCGCTGGAGAACAAAGGGAGAGACGGAGAAGAGAGGAAGAAATGGGCAAGCCGTGCTTTGTGGTGGATTTCAGGTTAGGTCTATTTTGTCTTCCCTTTGCAAATTAAAAATTTTTAATTGGAAAAATTTTTTCTTTATGGGAGAATGTTATAAAATTTAAATAAATTTTCAAACCATTAACAGTAAACTTTGAATTTTATAAGTAAATGCTGGTGGCTTTGTTTTAAAGAGTGGGGGGTTCAAGATGGCGATGCCATAAAAGCAGAAATTATGTTGCATTTCATGAATGTAAGGGAAATAGAAATTTTAAGTTAGAAATAGTGTAAAGGGTTAAGGGTTTTAAATAAACAAATCAAATAAAGGGATTTAAATTATTTAAAGAGTTAAAATCTTATGAAGGTGTAAAGAAATTAAATAAAAGATGTGCTGTAATAAAGTTAAATATAATTTGCTAAAAGTAAATATCCAAGATGGCGGACAAAGGCCATTGTTTACAACAGCTGATTGGAAGGTTATGCTTTAGTTTCATGTACTCCTATAAACAGGAGTGTTATTTCATATAATTAAATTAAACTGATTTGTTATTTTATCTAGAAGGAGTCATTATGACATTTTTCCATATGAAACAAATTGACATAAATTGTTCTCATTTAAAATAAACAAGGGTTATATCAAATTGAAGCTATTTAATTGAAATTGTTGATTTTATTTAGAAAAGGGTGAAATATATAAATGTATTAAATAAATTAAATCAAACCAAGGTTTGAGTAAAAATAAAGGGTTATGATTTTGATATTTGTAGGTTTTAAATATTTTAAAAAAGTGCAACAAAAGGGTTAAGTTAAACAAGAGATTTTAAAATTGTGAGTGGGGCTAGCAAATAATAATATATTAAAATAAGTTTTTTCTTTTATGAGTTATAAGTATATTTTGTGTATTTCATGATTTATATGTATGTAAAATAATATGTTGGTGATAGGGAAACTTAGGAAGAAAAATGAAATTTTTGCAAATTGGTTTAAATATAAAATATATAATAAAGGCAAATGGGTTAGTAGCCATTTAGCAAAGGTTACTCATAATTTATTAAATATCAATTTCCTTCAGAAATTGCATTGATAAATTTTAAATAAATTTTAATTAAATCTCAGTATGTATAATTTTCATGAAGAAAGGGTTAACCAAATGATAACCAAAGGGTTACATATTTTTATATTAAAAGGTTTTAACTATGTTTAAATAAGTTGTAAACAAACCTCAGTATTTATAATTTTCATGAAGAAAGGGTTAAATTAATAGTAACCAAAGGGTTTTTTATTTTTATATAAAAAGGGTTATATAAATTTTAAAATTTGTAAATTTCTTTGTAAATGATCCAGGATCAGTTTAAAAAGGGTTTAACTATGTTTCAATAAATATTAATAAATTTCATTATGTGGATTTTCATGCCGAAAGGGTTAATCAAATAGTAACCAAAGGGTTAAATATTTTCCAGTAAAAAGGGTTAAATGAATTTAAATAAATTTGTAGATTTTGTAAAGGATTGAGGATATGTTTAAAAAGGTTAAATATGTTTCAGTAAACGTTTTAATTAAAATATGTATTTAAATATTATAATTTCAATTGGGAAGGTGTTTGAATTTATTCAGCGGATGACTTAACAATTTTTATTGATTATGATTTGTTGTTCAGTAAATATTTAGATAATCTTGTAGGAGATATGGCTATATGTTTTATATATAATTTTTGTTTCAGCATGGGCTTGATAATTGGTTTTTATGTAATCTGATATAATTTATGAAATTGTTTTTAGGTTGTTTGGTAAAATTGAGTAAAACTTTACCTGCTAAAACAAATAGAAATTGAATTTTAAAAAGGTCATTTAAAATTGATAAAGATATAGGAAAAATTTTATCATTTACATGGCTATTTAAAATATGGCCATAAATAAAGTAGTGTGTTTAGAAAGTTTAACTAATTGAGCAAAATGTGAAAAGTAGGGATCTTTCGGAGTGTATTGAAGAGTAAGACTTTGCTTGAATCCAAAAGGTTAAAGCGAAAATTTGTAAATTGTAACAATTAAATTTTCAGTAAAAAGTTAAGTAAACAAAACCAAATATTGACAATTAAAATTGCAAGGTTGAGAACCTGGGATACTGAAATAAAATTAGGACAAGCAGTCAAGGGTTGTTAAAAAGTCACTTAAGAGAAAAGAGAAATTTTAATTTGAAGATAAGAACAAGAACTTCAGGTAGGAAAGGGTTATATTTTGACAAGTAAGATTGACCGTTAAGTAGAGCAAAGTTTTACGCCTTTGGTATACTCCGATTGAAAGCAAACTAAAATCGTAAAATTTTAATTTAAATTTTAATGTCAACTAGAATAAGCAGAGTATGGTTTTTTAACTGTGTAAGAACCAAAACAAAGGATATTTTTAAAGCAAATAAATTGCAGACTGTGCGATGTAAGTTTAAATTTTAAATTTTAAAATTAAAAAAAAATATTTTTTAACTAACTTGCAAACAAACTGAGTATTCTTTTAAACAAGTTTCTTACACTCTCCTACAGCTGATATGGTCATTTCGCCGTTTAGATGTCTTTCAAAAGAACCCATCCCCCGGGATGACTTACCCGCTAAGGGTAGAATCCGCAGCAAGTTAGGTTTTTCTTTTTTAAGTCCAGTGACTTGTTCTCTGGCAGATTTTGGCGAGCATTGCACAGCGTTCGTGGTTTTGGCTGCGAGCGGCTCGTTTCAAAATTCTTGCTCTGCAATGGGCGTTGGTGGTAGGGCTTGCGCGCGAGTGCTGGTCAACGGTAGGGTTGACGGCGCGGCGTAAGTAGTGGCGTCGGTCCGTTGCAACACACACACACACACACACACATACATACACACACACACACACACACACACATACACCCACACACACACACACACACACACACACACACACACACACACACACACACACACACACACACACTATATATATATATATATATATATATATATATATATATATATACAACACAGGTTATTCAAATACAAGGATATTTATTATTTTATATCCAAAGTTTTTCTTTGGCAAACAGTACCAACATCATCAGGAATGAAAATTACAATAATGTAAGCTATAGGCCTAAAACATATGTTTATTTAGAAATTGAATTGTTGCTAAATTTATACAAATTGCCAAATTTATTTTGTTGCTGTAACACTATAGACATTGAATATAGTATCAATTTTAGAATGTATTTGTATTTGTTCTTTTATTAATTTGTTATTATTATTGTGTTTATATATTTCGAATGCTTCATATATATTCATTCTTAATCCCTTATTCATTTCTTTTATAAGTCTTATATTTTCTATATTTGAAAATTGGTGCTTATTATTAATACAATGATTTGCGAAATTTGATTTATATATTTCTGGATTAATATAGGCATTTAAATGTTCTTTATATCTTTCTTTTAATTTTTTCTTTGTTTGACCTATATAAGCTTTATTACAATTTTTGCATTCTAATTTATAAACACCTCCTTTTTCATGCATGTTAATTGTTTTATTATTGTTATTTATTATGTTTATTATTTTGTTATTAGTTGTGTATGCAATTTTGATATTTGTATTTTTAAATAATTTGGTGATATCTTTATTTCATCGCCTATAAATAAAAATGAATTCCATATTGTATTATTATTATTATTGCAAATTAAATTATTATTTTGTTTATTAAAAATATTATAATTAAGTTTGTCAACAGTTTTCTTTTTATAACCGTTTTCTAATGCAATTTGATAATATATGTTTTTTTCTTTTATTTTATTTTCTTCATTCATGGGTATTTTATGCATTCTATATAATAAGTTATATAAAGCAGACATTTTTTGATTATATGCATGATTAGATTTATTTGGTATAACTTGGTTTGTCAAAGTTGGTTTACGGTATATCATATATTCAAATGTTTCATTTTTTCTTATTATTGTTAAATCTAGAAAATTTATTTTGTTTTTTGTTTCAATTTCATAAGTAAATTTGATTTTATTATTAATTTTATTTATTTTATCCAAAATATTTGTTAAATTTATATTATTATTGTTTCATATATACATTCCATCATCTACATAGCGAACCCAATAACCATTTTTATAATTTCATTTATTTTATTATCTAATTGTTGTAAAAATATTTCAGATAATATATTTGATAATGGCGAGCCCATAGCAAGACCATCTTCTTGTTTATAAATTTTATCATTATATGAAAAATAATTTTGATTTAATATTATTTTGAGTGTATTTAAAATTTGGAATGTTAATTTTTTATCTTTCTCGTGTTCCAATTTAGATTTTATAATTTCAAGAGTTTCATTTATAGGTATGTTTGTATACATATTTTTTTATATCTAATGATATTAATTTTGTATTTTCATTAATTTTAATTGCATTTAGTTTTTCAATAAGATTAATAGAGTTTATTATAGTATGATTATTATTTAGTTCTATTTTTTCTTTAAGAATATTTACCATAACCTTTGATATTTTATAAGATGGAGCATTTATAAAATTTAATAATGGTCTTATTGGTTTATCTATTTTATGTAATTTCACAAGTCCATTCAATATTGGAATTTTTGGATTATCATTTATATAGTTGCTAATTTTATTTTTATTGAATAATTTATATGAAGATGTTATAGTATTTTTAATTTTATTTTGAAATTTATTTGTGGGATCTTTATATATTTGACAAAATTGATTATCTATTGTGTATTTTTCTGTTTTTGTTATGTGCTCATTTTTATCAATAATGACAATAGCATTACTTTTATCTGCCTTTAATGTAATAAGATTATTATTTTGTAATTTTTGTTTTAAATCTTTAATTTCTGAATATTGTTTCTTATGTGTTTTATTAACTGTATTTTTTAATCAATTTTTTAATTTATATATATATATATATATATATATATATATATATATAGGCTATATAAAAAGTGAAACTTACACCATTTGTTACTTTTGGGTTTTGTCACATCCTGTAGATCGTTTTTGGTGTCATCTGTAAATATATAAAAAAATTTATAGTTTTTTTAAATCCTTTAATTTAAAATATCTTGGTACATTTAATTACCCATATTTGTACATTTAAATAACAAAAAATAAAAATTTAAATAACCATATATATATATATATATATATATATATATATATATATATATATATAGGCTATATAAAGAAGTGAAACTTACACCATTTGTTACTTTTGGATTTGTCACATCCCGTAGGTCGTTTTGATATCGCCTAAAAACATAAACAGAAAATGTCAAGTTTGTTTTTAAAACCCTCGCAGTTATAAAATCCACTTGGGTTTAAATATTATATATATATATATATATATATATATATATATATATATATATATATATATATATATATAAAGAACTAAGCCAAAATACAAATACAAGAATTATAATTGAATTTACAAATCAAAGCTTTTCGTTTGCTAACAGTACAAACATCATCATATTGAATATTGAATATTCCTGATGATGTTGGTACTGTTAGCCAACGAAAAGCTTTGAATTGTAAATTCAATTATAATTCTTGTATTTGTATTTTGACTTAGTTCTTTATTAATACACAAGAATACATATTGCGAAATATATATATATATATATATATATATATATATATATATATATATTTATGATTGTGTATATAAAGAAATGAAACTCACGGTCTACGACATTTTAGGGGTTTGTCACATCCTGTCAATCATTTTCGATGTCATCGAAAATTTAAAAAAGATTTTTAAGTTTATTTTTAAAATCCTCTTAGTTATGAAATCCACGTACATTTAAATTAATATATACATGTAGGCTATATTAAGAAGTGAGACTTTTGTCGCATCCTGTGGGTGGTTTTTAGTGTCATCTGAAAATGTATACAAAATTTTTGTTTAATGCACCTCGTAGCATTTTTTTAAAAATCCTCTTAGTCAAAGAATTCAGGTTCATTTAAATAACTATAGACTATATATATATATATATATATATATATATATATATATATATATATATATATATATTCAAAATAATATATACTTTTCACAATTATATAATATGCTCTAATAATTTATTCTTTCATAATATAACTTCTTCATTAATTAGTAGAATCACATCTGGTTTTACATTGCATCGTCTCGTATTTTTGAAATGTTCCGAATCATATATGAAATATTTATAAAAATATTATAAATATGAAATATTCATAAAATGGATATTTATGAAATGACTTATCATTTCACGGCGGTTTATTATTAGAGAGGGGAAATTAATTACATTATTTCTGATTAATTAAAAACACTTTAGTTACTTTGAATGGTAATACTAAATATATTATTTTAAATGAGACGAGTGGATTATTTTGTTAGTGACAGATCAACTCTTTTAGCGAGTAAAACGTATTAGGCACGTGTACGTTACAGCGGACGTCTGTTCTACCGTTCTTATACACCTTCTTTGTAAACGTAAACATGTCGAATACACATTGCCTAGTTTGAATGAAATGCAACGGAAATGAATCAGGAGTAAATTTCTTCCCGGCTTCTTGCGGTTTGAACAATATCTGTACAATTTTATTTTACAACCCTAAAAATTCTCTTTCACTGTAAATATTTATGTAATTTTTGTTTTATTTGTCTATTATATCGAAATAACAAAATACTACGCGGCTACAAATACGAGAGAATAGAATTATTACATCCTTTCACAAATGATTTAATAAACCTTTTTTAAAATTTTTGTTACTATGGTTTCTTTTTCTGATTCTTGAAATATTTAATTGTTTTTTAAAATGCCCATAGCTTGATAAATTTATTTAAATAAATTTGACATTGTATATATCAACTACTTAGGGATTTATTATACTATTCTCTATTATAAATTCTTGAATTTTGTAGTCCATTACGTTCGGTGAATCTTATTAATCACTTGAACAATCTATTGTAAAGTAGAGTACACTGTTCTATTCTCTATTGCGTACTCAGGTATGGGCCCCATTTATTACCATGAAGTTCTATTGAGTGCTTGTACTGAGCATGCGCTGTAGAGCACAGTTCGGAAAGCTGTTACTTGTATAAAAATACCACTTAGGATTCCAAGTTATTTAATATAAACTGTAGGTATACACTTGTTAACTACTAACATGTTAAATATACATATAATTTTAAATTTTATAAAGATGAAGTAACTTTGCAAAAAAGTAGTTGAAAATTTTTGAAGTAGACGTAGACAGCCTGGAGATGGTCGAAGGCAAAAGGAGTTTGAAATTATTACATTTAGTCCTATAGTATCAAAAAAAGCTAATACAGACGTATAACTAAAAACTAGTGGCCAAAGTGGGTTAGGCATATAAAAAATGCCAACGTAATATTTTACCAGAATCAGAACATACTTAATAATAAAATTAATTAACGAACACAATCTCTCCGTCAATCATTTACTTTCCGATACAAAATAAGTGTTCAATAGGCCTACGTGAACATTAAATAAACATTAGATAAATCTTGATTGTATTGTATGTTAAACTTGACTAAAAATGGCTTTTTGAAAGTGACTACTTATTATGGGGTACAGACGTATGTTTTGCGGTGGAGAATTTCTGCGAATCGTCACAGAACGCTCTGATAGTTCTGTGAGTCGTGATGGAACGATCTAATACATTTATATATTTTGTATATATGTGTATATGAGAGACCAGAATACATATTATATATTGCTGAGTTATACGGTTATTATTGTAAAATTGTGTATATATGTATATGTATTTAATTATTAAAAGTGAATGAACGATTTAAGTTTTTTTTTCTGTACTAAAGTTAAACAAAGTAACTACAAGTTTTATTAACTTCTAGTTACGTTTAACATATTTACAAAAAGGGATGATATATGTATACGAGGTGTGTTCAAAAAATACCCGGAATGTTTAAATTTTGCACGTTTGGAGAGACCGATTGCCAAAATGTTTCTTTATTGTGTTGGTATACATGCCCCTGAATGTATGACACAATTTTCAGCTGTATTCATCATTTACTTTATCTGTGGCAGCCGCTATCGGTTAGACGCGTTTTCATGAACTCGGGGATTTTCGATTGTTAAGAAAACTGGATCAAAGAATTTGTATTAAGTTTTTTTAAAAAATTAAATAAAGTGTAACAAAGTGTGCGAAATGTTAACAAAGGCATATGGTGAGTCTGCTATGAAAAAACAAGTATTTACGAGTGGTATAAGCGTTTCCAAGATGGCCGCGAAGACGTTGACAATGACGAACGCCATGGACGTTCGCCCCAACGCAAAAACAACCGATGAAAGTTGGAAAAAGTGGAAGCAATGGTTATGAATGATCGCCGAATCACAATCAGAGATGTCGCTAATGATGTTGGCTCATGCCATGACACTTTTGCGAACAATTTGGGTATGAAACGCGTGGCAGCAAAATTTGTCACAAAATTGTTGAATTTTGAACAAATCAGCGGCAAATGTAAGTTGCTCAAGAATCACTAAATGAAGCCAGAGAAGATGCAGAATTACTGAAACGTATTATAACAGGCGACGAAACGTGAGTTTACGGATATGATGTCGAAATGAAGGCTCAATCGTCCCAGTGGAAGCATTCTGGCTCTCCAAGACAGGAAAAGGCTTGGCAAGTGCGGTCGAACGTCAAAGTTATGCTTACTGAGTTCTTTCATCATGAATTCTTGCCATAAGGTCCAACGTTCAATAAAGTGTACTATCTACAAGTTCAACGCCGTTTGCGTTAAGCAGTGCAAAGAAACGTCCGGATCTGTGGTATAACAATTCATGGCTTTTCAGGATAATGCACCGGCTCACACATCATAGTTTGTTCGTGATTTTTGGCACAAAATAACACTGTAACGATGTCCCATCCTCCATATATCTCCTTCATGCTTGGTTCAACTGCCTCGTGGTTGCTACTTGTTCAACTGTCCCATGATTGGTGCTTGTGTAAAATACCCACCACACACAAACCCACACACACACACACACACACATATATATATATATATATATATATATATATATATATATATATATATATATATATATATATATAGATAGATAGATAGATATATCTTACTTTGCAACACTGTTTTCTTGTATTCACTTATCACTTTCACTATATGTACTCAAACAAGAATCTTACTTGGTATTTATGCGTGGTAACTTTCAAAAATTGATAGTATCTCCATTATCGAGCATCACTGACCTGGGGGTTGTAGTAGACTGCTGTGGCAGTCCCCGGTCAGCTAGGATAAAACAAGTGTATTCACGTCTTTTACCCAGATTCTTCGGGTGATGTGGAAATGGGCCCATGGTCTGTTACGGTTGTAAAAACACAGTTTAATTGGGCCTATGGCCAGTTCGGAGGCTATGTCGAGTCAGGCCCATACCTCTACAATCTAGACCTACAAAATGGAATGCTCGCAACACCTTGGCTTTAAATATATTCAAACATCTAAAATAGGTGTTTAAATGCGGTCAGATGGTGGTCAAACATTTATTTTAGACGATTGAAACATCTCATTTTTATATCAATATAAATAGTGATGTAATAATATTTTATGTTATATGTACATAAAATGATAAAACCCCTGACGACACCATTACCAGTTGGCCATTGCAACGGTTAGCATATCACAGTTGTAGGGTTAACAAAAACGAACTCGTAATGGTATGCTATGATAATGAATATATTTATTATCGTCGTTTACTGATTATTAAGAGTTATAGGCTCGAAAATTCGTTCGTCAACAGTTTAAAAAAAAGCGAGATCTGAGTGGCTAAGGCACAATGGCAATGGCTAAGGCACAATGGCATTTTTAATGGAATAAACAATAAAATGTTAGTAGCTTCACCTCTAATAGTTTGGGGTTTGAAAGAATTTGGTGACGTCACTGGCCAAACAATACGTTCCTTGGCAATTTAACGCTCCAACCACTAGACTTATACATTTGTAATGATTATTGAAAATGTAGTGAAGAGCGATCGATTAGCAAAATTCCTAGCTGATAACTTTACTTAGATTTCTTTGGCATCCTCAGCCGCACTTCAGAGGCAACATAGCAAGCGGTATTTAAACTATAGATTTTATTTAAAGTGTACTTTCAAAATTATTTATAAAATTCTCATTTGACGTATGTACTACCTAAAACTTTAGCCTGCTTTGAGAAAAGATATCTATTAAATAACAACAACTGACTTTCATTATTATTTTTTTGATAACCCTTTAAAGATAGACCTATTATCAATAATCAGTACAAATAAAAAAACTATAAATTATAAGTTTACTACCTACTTGTACCTTTGTTTCTTTGTACAAGTTAGAGAGAAATTGTTTCATCGGTTTTTTGTAAGTGTTTTTTATTTTATATTGAGGGTATTTGTTGAAAACAATTTGTGATCACACAAATATATATATATATATATATATATATATATATATATATATATATATATATATATACTTTTAAAGCCTATAAGGCATTTATGGTGAAACGTTTATAATACCATTTCAAAAGAGGGGGAAACAAAATTTCTATTGTATTATGTGAAACGAAATACAGTATTTTAAAAGTTTAAAAACTCTTTACCTAATACGAGAAAATAACATTGATAAAATGCTTTTACATATAAAGTGTCTACCAGTTTGAATATTTTATACCTCAATTGAAGATAATTCCATTCTACATTCGAAGCTTGTTTTCTTTCTAACAATAAAGTGTCTATATGCTCACTCAGTTTCACAATGTATACATGTATATATTACCATCATAAATTCCTCTTTCGTCGGAAACGAGATGCAAGTGCAATATATTGCATATACGTCCTTCTTACATATACTCGTATAAATCACAAATAATTTTTACAAAGTAAGTTCTCTGACATTAGCGTCAATCCTGAGCCTTACAACAAACGTTTATTTAAGGTTTGAGAAATATAGGAGTAATACAACGAATACACGAACTGGTTTAAATCCTTATTCCTTTATAGAAGAAGCAATTTTACGGTATCATATCTCTGTAGAAATATAAGTTTGAATTAAATATCGAAAAAACGTGTATTTATAAGTCCGGGAAATGTAATCTCTGAGATAAAGAAAGAAATGACGTCATTTCTTTCTATTTTATATTAACTCTACTGGACATTGGATTGACGGTATTATTTATAACAATAAATTATTTTTCTTATTTAGAAAACAATAATTAGACTACCTCAATTTTTTAAATAATTCTTTACTGTATATTTTTCTTTTGGGGGTAATATTTCTTATCTATTAGTTTGGAAATAGTCCATGTTAAATATGCTTTAAATATATAATCTTTATTAGACAGTGCTTGTTTGGATTATTATTATGTATTGGTATTTTGTATCAGTTTATATTTATCAATAAATAATCAAACAAATCATTAAATAACATTATTTAAAAACAAAGATATTTTAAAATTTTTATACATAGGCTATCTCCAAGTATTCTATAAATATTTGGAGCATTCCTTTTACATCGCATTAAAGGGTAAATGTTTTAATGAAAGAAAAGATGTTTAGAAGTTTGTAAATGAGGCAATATAAGGATAAGTAAAGAGGGCTGGGAAATAATTAAAATGAAAGGGTAATTTTACTGTAATAATTACTTTAGCACGCAAATGAAGATGTATTCAAAAAAGATTTTATGGAAATAGGAGCTTAAATATTTTGCAGAGGAATATTAAAACAACTGTAAAGCAACTGTAAACTGTAAAGTTTTTACTCTTGTAATTTGTGTCTCTGAATATACTCAACAAATATTAAACAGAATTCAATTTTCAGAAAATAAATATTATTTATATATATAATAGCAAAACCCTGATCTTCTTTTTTTGTGTTTCTTTTCCAAATCTTTCCATCTCAACCCATTCCTTCCTATGTTCGTTACGCTTAACTCATCACTTTGCGCCAGTAATTCCTTTTCATATATCTCCATTATACTTTCCTAATCACCTTGTTCCAGTAAGTCTTTCTTAAATACCAGATCTGCCCATTTTCCTTACCAAACCACTTTTCCCCTTCTACTATTTCTTCAGACGTAGTCTTTGTATCTCGTAAACATTCAATGATATTTTTTTAACTCTCCATCATTTCTGTTAAATCTACTTACTTTGTCAGCTTCCAGTATTCTCGCTATTTCTTTTATTTAAAAGAGGATATGCTTATCTCGTCAACGTATTTCAAAATATTTGTTTTAATAACTTTCCGTTACTCCTGCCTAACCTTATTCTAGAAATTATTATTTTTAAATCCGCCCACCTTGCTTACAATATCATTATTTCTTCAAATTCGTGTATTTTTATATATGTAAGGGCGTAACAATATTTTGCAAATATGAAACTAAAAATCTATGGTTAATTATCTACATTCTAAATAAAAACTTGTTACTTAGACATCATTTTTACAAAGCATGTTACAACCTTTCTCACGTGCAGTTAGATTACATTATATCGCTAATGAGTGTAATAAAAGTCGCATTACAAGCAGCACACGTTTCATATATTTATTTCCGTAAGACATTTAGAGTGTTAACTTTTAAAACAAAACTAAAAATATTCTTTCAAAACATTGTACAGTTTTAATTTTGTAATGTTTTAAATAATACTTCAATCAGTTTAAATGAGCATTACCTCTTTATATATTTAATTGAGTAGGAAAATACTACCTACAAAAATAAAATGTTCTGCTTTAAAAAAAATGTATATAAATACATTAAATGTTATATAGTTTAATTAGAAAAACTTATTTTTATAAAAATATATTGGTAAATTTATAGCTGTTAATCCTTTATCACGCGTAAAATACTGATAACATGAGCTTCTAACGAACGTTTATGACGGATGATATAATTCTCTACTGAATATAAATACTATAAGTTTATTGTATTTTCCTCGTGGAATGAAGTGTGTAAGGCTAAAAAATGTTAATAATTTATTGTGATCAATTTACTTCTAAGGTTCTTCAAATATTATAGATGGAAAGTAGGGGAATATAAAATTATTTGTTTCTATTTTGTATTCTGAAGCACTTTGTCTTGTTGGTTTGTCTCAGTGATAAATGTTTACTTTGAATATACATATTTATAATTAAGGATGATGATTTATCTCTAGATTAAACGATAAAGATCTACCGACTTAATAAATAATTTCTCAATTTGTTTAAATACTCCTTTTTACTTATGAGGTTTGTCATGACCATATGACGAAGGAGCGGTTTATCATTCTAGTGTTTCTCCATTTTACGTACAATGGAGGTTACTCCAAATCAGACGTTTCTCAAAAGAAACTATTTTTCCAACTATGGATTACACCTCGTATTTTTCTCTTTTATTTTCTAACCGATTTTAAAATTGCATTTATGAAGTTTGGATGAAAATATTTATAATTTTATTGTTTTATAATTATTTATTAATTGTTTTGACAACTTACTTGAAAATTTATTATTGGTTTAATTCTCAATTTGATATACAAATTAGGTTTTCTATATGTTTTACAGTGCTTCTTAAATGTGAATGCTATTTGTATAGGTTTAGAAAAGTAAATATTTTAATAAAATTATATGCATAGACACTTAATACATAATTATATGTATTATGTTTAGGAAAGGCCACTTTATAATCGTAATTATATTTTTACCACGTACATATTTTACAGTTAATTTAACAATGACATTATTTGCATAAATCCTCACGTATCGTATTGAGTAAAGAAAAGAGTTTTTTATTTTTATAAATTAATATTTCAAACGCTTTTTTGGTTTTTTGCAAGTGTGGGAACATCAACAACAGTTGGGGACTGAGGGTTAATAATTTGGTATACTCCTATTGGTTCACAACATCTCAAGTACATTTTTGTGAAACAGTTTTAGAGGAAAGAAAAACAATATGTAACTGGTTTGCAAAAACCTAGACCCGTTAGCCTCGAAGGAGGTGAAAGTGTTTACGAAAGCCAGACTCCATGCATGTATCTCCAGACAATGATCTCCAGACAACGATTGGCTGAAAAAAAAACTCGTACGCCCCATCGAAAAACCCATTGAAAACCCCGTAATATCCATAAAATGAAGCCTTTTTTCTTGACTGAAAATATATACTTAAGTGAGGAGGGAATGAGTGTTACGTTATTTTATTAGTGGTAGCTGTTTGACATAGCCTTCTACATTTTAATTGTAGGAATCAATAGCATCTAGCGACATGTTGTTTGGTAAATAGGATAACAGAGTTTATCTACTTTCTTCTTATTTTCACTATTTTATTTTCTTCACTAATACAGTGGAATGTTTTACGAAATTAAAGTAATTAAAGTTTCCATAATCAAATTAAGTTTTGATCAACATATTTATTAACTACCCTTTTAATTTTATAAAGCTTTATATTATCTTTAATTGGCCTAAATAGTACGAAATAGAAGAAATTGAATGAGCTTTTTTGACAAGTACATTCGTAGATGTTATTTGGTGTTGTTGTTTAGGTTGTAAATATTTTGCAAGATACACAAAGCACATGTTGTTTTACAAAATGTAATTGCAATTACAAAATTAAAAAAAAAATGTTTCAAAGAACACAAGAAACATCCCTAGATATGTAGATAAAAGTTTCTTCTATGGCCTAATAGTAAAACAACTTGTCTGCACTTTTAACGTTTAAACTGGTAATATTTGTTATGCATATAATCTGAATCACAAATTATCGTTGCACATCTTTGACAGATATTTCTCCGGTTAAGAAACAGTATCCAATAGGAAAATTATTTAGAACTAAAAATGGCAATTTACTTATTACCATTTAGTAAAACCAAAATCTACATAATAAGAGAATATGTTTGAATAAAATGGGGAAGAGAACAATTTTGCATGAGCTATGATTGTAGATTCCGTTCAGACCATTTCCATTTCAAATGATTTATACAATTTCGACAAATTCTTCGAGAAGTCTTTAATAGTTTTAAATAATTATTGTCAATACACCAATACAGACAAAAGGGTCTTTAGAAAGTACGGTTAGCTATAATCATGCTCAAGTTTTATTTGAAGTCATGCTTTTGGTTACTGTTTTCCGTGTAGATGGCACGACTAAGACACACTGTTTATTTGAGATATAGACACGGGTTATTATAACACATTAGGATCCATTCATAATTTTGGTATGAATAATTTTGCTCACAATCATTTGGGCATAAATGATCTAAACCTTTTTTCAGAACTATCAGATATACATAAAGTTCAAAACTTAATTTTCGTTGGTGGAAGAAGTATTTGAACTTTCAATAACTTAGAGTATTAATTCTTCCGTTTAAAACTTATCTTCGGTAAATGTGACTATATAAGACCAAAATAATGGATTTAAATAAAAAAACAAATATAATTATCAAAAACAAAATCTTTGGTTGCACCATCAACACAGAGTATTATATTCAGCCCCTAAAACGTAAATTGCTTCTGTTTCCTGACAATCTCTAAAACAAAAGTGAAAAATTGTATTCGGATTTGCCTGAAAAGCAATAGTTTTATCCCTTGGATATTATTAACTGTCCTACTGGTTTATATAACAAAGAAGTGAGGGATGTATTTAGATTACTCTTGCTTAAGCCTATATTGGTAAAATTAAATTACAATTGGAATAATAGAATAGAAATGTACCACACTTTGTACGCCTACCTGAACAGTCAATGCCGTTCCACTTTGTTACTATGGCAACGTCTATTCAACTTCTAAACTTATTTATCTCGTCTTTGAAATACACAATATCACAACGTTAACTGATCTCTCGGGAGAGGATTTTTCTTTTTTACGTCATTAGATAATCTTTCATAAAAATATTTTGCCAGAATTTTATATTTATATGTCACAATTTAATGTAATTCCATTTAAAAAACAATTTGGTCAGAAAGTTTTACCTAGATATCAAACTTCCGGTGGAAAATGATGGTTACTAGACCTTTAATTTACTTTATACATATAATACTCAAAAATATATTGTAAACAAGAGCAATTTGACTTTAAATATTTGAAACCATAAAAATTCTTCAAATTAGATGAAAAAATACGAATGCACTAATTGACACAAAATTGTATAAACTGTTCCTTTATAAATTAAAACACTAACCTATATTACATATAATAATTGCAAAACTAATTTAAAATCTAGCTTAGTATAGGTTGCTACAGTAGGTTGGTGTATATAAATTTGTTAAATATAAAGTGGAAACTTCACTCATTGTTTTCCTGCCCATTAAGAAAACTAACATTTTCCATGTTTTATAGGATAACTGGGAAAACTATTCAGCACCCAATGCATTGAGACAGTTGAGGAACAATATAGAAACGAGTCTGTTTCAAAAGTACGTTAAGCAAACAAAATAATAATTCGAATATATTGCAATAACTTTCATCAGTATATTATTTCTTTACAAAGTATTCATACTTACGATTTTTAATACTCAGATTTTATGTCTTATATTTGACAGAGTTAAGTTCCATATTGATTCTCATACAAGGTATATATTAAAAACGACAAGTAGTACCTAAATTATGTAAATATGCAAAATGAATTTTCAAATACAAAATTATATATTATATATTTCTAAATTAAACCTTTTAGTTCAGGGTAATGATTTTTTAGTCACTGACTTGAATATGTTTGTCATATTCGATTCTCACGCTGACTACCTAATGTAAATTTCACCATTAATGGTGCATATTACCTGAAATATCATATCACTCATGGTGTACAGGTTGTGGTAATTTCATTCAAAATAAAATCGTGCAAACATTACCCCAGTTACGTTTGAAGACATTGATTTACATATGTACAAATCCAAAAATATATTATTCCTAAATTATTTTACATTAATTATTTCATGTGTAATCACATACGTAATTGAATAAGGTAATTAACATTTTAAAACATTAAAATTGTAATTGTAATTTTAAAATGTATATGTATGAGGACTCTGAAAACCACTATTTTATTATAATTTACAGTAGTAGCCTACATAAAATCTGGTCTACTGGTTTGCAGCTTATTCAATAGATTGCTCTTTATTGTCCATGAATGTACGCATTATCGTCATCAACTGAATATTAAGAGTTATAGGCAAGACAATTCTTTCATCAACAGTTTAAAAAAAATCAACTTAACAAAGGCTCTTAATGGAATGAACGATAGATCGAAACTTCGCCTCTAATAGTATGGGGTTCGAAATAATGTAGTGACGTCACTGGCCAAAAAATAAGTCCCTTGGCAAAGTAGCGCTCCTATCACTTTGCTAACATATTTATGACTAGTGAAGTTGTAGTGAAGACTACCATCGTGTCCGTTTTCTTTGGTATCCTCAGCCATGCTTCAGAGGTAACATAGCAAGCGTAAGACAACCCGTAGATATTTTTAGAAATATTTTAAAAATCATTTGTAAAATTCAGTACAACCCAAAATTTTAGCCTACTTTGAGCAAAAATAACAATTAAATAACAACAATAGCTGACATTCACTTATATATATTCTAACACCCCATTACTCATTATCATTAGATGGTGTAACTACACAAACTATTTGTTAAAACTTCACTACCTACTTATAACTTGGTTTCTTTATACAAGTTTGGAGAAATTGTATCATCTATTTTTAGTAATATATATATATATACAGCCTGCTAACAATACGGAGACCATACATTGGTCATTTTGCATTCAAACTGGCAGCCGGGTACTTGTGGCAGCCGTATACGGCTGCCACATAGTAATCCATGATAATGTAACACCCTTTGACAATAATCAAAATAAAAATTATGTCAATAAGTGTAAAAAGAAGTGTTTTATTGGAGTTATACTGTATTTCGAAGTTCTATGGTCGTTCTGAATTTTTAAAAAATAATTTGTAGTAACCAAACGGTACTCGTATTGATAGCAGAGTGAACGGGATTTGTATATCACAAGTTTGTAACATTTCCGCCAGGGGCAGCATGGTCGCTTCCTGTATATAAATTTACTGTATATTTCAACCATTCCCTAACATTATGGCAGCCATAAACTTGGCAACATTGCTGGCATCCACATAGATATCAATCGTACTACGTAATGTATATACAGTATTTGAATTGGACAAAGAATCGCTGGTAAGTGACCACTCGGGGGTTTTTGAGTATGGTGAATCCATTGCCGTCATCAAATGTCTCCGAGGATGTACTGGTGAGGCTGAATCCATGTACCAAAGGGGTTGAATTAGGGTAAAAATGTCAGATGCCTAAGAATCGTGGGATATTGACCGTTCGGGGGATTTTTGAGGATGCTAAATTCAATGGCGTCATCTAGAGTCACCGGGGATGAACCGGATGTAACTCTACGTAAGTACCAAAGGGATGATTTGGGGTAAAAAATTCAAAAGTCATAAAATAACTAGAAAATAACCACTCGGGGGTTTTTGGTAAGGCGGAATTCAATGCCGTCACCCAAAGTCGCCGGGGATGCACTGGTATGGTTCCACGCGAGTACGAAAGTGGTGAATTGGGGTGAAAATGTCAGAAGTTAAAAAATCTCTGGAACATAACCACTCGGGGGGTTTTTGAGGATGCTGAGTTCAATTCCACCATCGAAAGTCACCGGGGATGGACAGATGATATTCTACGTGAGTGCCAAAGGGATGATTTGGGGTAGAAATGTCAAAAGTAAAAAAATTACTAGAAAATAACAACTCGGGGAATTTTGATGAGGCGGAATTCAATGCCGTCACCGAATGTCATGGGAATGCATTGGTGTGGTTCCACGAGAGTACCAAAGGGGTGAATTGGGGTGAGAATGTCAGAGGTCAGAAAATCGCTGAAAAATATCCGCTCGGGGGTTTTCGAGGATGCTGAATTCAATGCCGTCATCGGAGGTCTCCGGGGATGTACTTGTGAGGCTAAACCCATGTATCAAAGGGGTTGAATTAGGGTAAAAATGTCAGATGCCTAAGAATCGCGGGATAATTACCGTTCGGGGGTTTTTGGGGATGCTAAATTCAATTGCGTTATCTAGAGTTACCGGGGATGGACCGGATGTGACTCTACGTAAGTACGAAAGGGATCATTTGGGGTAAAAAAAGTCAAAAGTCAAAAGTCAAAAAATAAGTAGAAAATATCCACTCGGGTGTTTTTGGTAAGGCGGAATTTAATGTCGTCACCGAAAGTCGCCGGGGATGCACTAATGTGGTTCCACGCGAGTACCAAAGGGGTGAATTGAGGTGAAAAAGTCAAAAGTCAAATAATCGCTGGAACATAACCACTCGGGGGTTTTTGAGGATGCTAAATTCAATTCCGCCATAGAAAGTCACCGGGGATGGACAGATGATACTCTACATGAGTGCCAAAGGGATGATTTGGGGTAGAAATGTCAAAAGTAAAAAAATTACTAGAAAATAACAACTCGGGGAATTATAATGAGGCGGAATTCAATGCCGTCACTGGCTATGCATTGGTGTGGTTCCACGCGAGTACCAAAGGTGTGAATTGGGGTGAAAATGTCACAAGCCAAAAAATCACTGGAAAATATCCGCTCGGAGGTTTCTGAGGATGCTGAATTCAATGCCGTCATCGAAAGTCTCCGGGGATGTACTGGTGAGGCTAAACCCATGCACCAAAGGGGTTGAATTAGGGTCAAAATGTCAGGTGCCTAAGAATCGCGGGAAAAAAGCCGTTCGGGGGTTTCCGAGGATGCTAAATTCAATGACGTCATCTAGACGGGCGTGCTGAACTCAATGGCGTCCTCGAAAGTCACCGGGGATGGACGTATGTGACTCTACGTGAGTGCCAAAGGGATGTTTTGGGGTAAAAATGTCAAAAGTCAAAAATTTACTTGAAGTTTACCACTCGGGGGTTTTTGAGGAGGCTGAATTGAATGCCGTCGCCGGATATGTACTGCGATGGTTCTACACAAGAACCAAAGGGATAATTTGGGGTGACATTTTCAGATAAATAACTGCCTTAGGGCTTTTGAGGATGCTGAATTCAATACCGTCATCGAAAGACACCAGGGCTGGACGGGTGTGGGCTCTACGGGAGTAGCAAAGGGAGAATTGGGGTAAAAAGGTCAGAGGCTAAGAGATCGTTATAAAATGATCACTCGGGGTTTTTAGTAATGCTGAGTCTAATCCTACCACCGAAGTTGGCCATGCACAATCCAGGAAGGGACTGCGGGTGTCGCTGTGGGTGAATTGAGGTAAAACTTGTCAGAATCTAAAATATTGCTCAAAAATGCGCATTCGAAGATTTTCGAAGGTTCTAGTCCCTTCTCATCAAAATTCGTCGAGGATGTACGGGGTGGTGATTCGTCAGGAATCACCAAGGGGTGATTTGAGGTATATATCCCATTGACAATAAATCGCCCGAAATTGGCATGTTTCCAACTATGCAACATTACCTACAGAAAGAGTCGGGTTCGCGACCTTGTCTTGGACAGGAGTTATGCTACAACTATTTACAGAAATGTTTGTGATATGAAAACATAAACAGGCGGCACTCCGATAGCAGTTCTAGCACGTTTGTTTACGTCATGTCTGTCAAACTAATCTTTATAATTTGAAGCAGTGTTTCAATGCAGCCTGTCCATGTGCTTTAAGAATTTTAAAGACTGTATGCTTGAAAGATTCAACTTAAAAAGTTAACCGTTTGTCCCAAATTGATAATTTTATAAAAATTAAATTTTTTATTTAATTTTTTTTAAATGTATTTTGTCTACCTAATTGTCATACATTTTCTTTCCAATTTTACTTAGACTATTTAGATATCTAATTCGGGTAATTAATTTTCATCTCTTTTTGTGTTATTTTCTTTTGTTCTTTTAAAAAGGATGGTATCGTTAGCGGGGGCAGCGGAATGACTTTTGAACCATCCGTAAATGAAAAAAATTCTACTATAACCGTAAATTTAAAAAAAATATAAATAAGTAGACCTTATATTTGTTCAACCTTTATGCAACTTAGAATAAACGACAAAGAGAATTTGTTGACCCACATCATTTCATTGACTTATCTTTATCAGTTTATATATCCAGAAAACCTATTATGCCAATATCTACAAATTCCACGTTAAACCTTTAACTACCGTCATCGTGCCTGATCATCAGCATTAGCCGAAGAAGACAGTGATTCAGGTGCTGTACCTAATGACCAACTTTTAGAAGGCATCAAAGAGAATAGGGGAATTGTTCAACAGAGTGAAGAAGTAATTGAGCAAAAGGTCAGGGTTCTTCTAAAAGAAGGATGGTTGATCTGAAATTCGGTATCATGAGCGAAAGTACTCCTCTTCGGTACTTTTTCGATCATGATACCGAATCTCAACGAAGTGCATCAGACGATGAAAATGATTTCAAAAAACTGCAACCTCCAGAAATTTACAAATTTTTCTATTTGTATAGATAAATTGTTTTAAGCAATGTAGAATTTGTCCAGCAACAAAAAATAGAAAGACTAGTTACACTTTGTAAGATGTCTTTGTACAGTCAATATATCTAGAATGTTCTGAGCCACTGTGTAAATACTGCTGTCAAAATTGAGTTATTATTTCTAATGCCAGTTTCCATAAATAAAGCTTATAATGTGTCAAATGATATCTTGTATATAAAGTTAAGTGTGTACAATCAGTGAACAAGAAATAATTAGTGTATGTTAATTATCGTGCGATTATAAGTCTTTTTAACTAAACTGCGCTAAAATCTGTAGGTTTTATGTACTACAGTTTTCAATTAGTAAATATTATATAACTGATCTCATAAAACTACGTTTACCCTACTAGGCACAGGCAATCAGAATATTCAAAAACAATTTTTATAAAGTAAATGCAAGATAAATTGTTAAACCACACAATAAATCACACTTAGACATTTAGTACCTGTGAGCTACAACGACAGTAGTATTGTGACAGAAATTGCAGGACGGTAATTGAAATAGTTGTTAATAAATACTGAATCATCCATCGTTAATCTCTGTATTGTATACAAACAAGAACCTAAATGACATCTGTGCGAGTGTTGTCAGTTTATATTACGATATCAGGCTGTCTGGTGTAAACAAACATAGGTCCAAGCCAAACAAAGATAAAGGCTCGTACTCCACAAGTACTCTCGTGGACGAAGGCCCGAAAAACTGACTTTCTGCATTCTATCTTTTCCATCCCTTTCCCTCATTTACATACGGCGTAAACGTAAATTTATGGTATTCTCCCAACGTCAAAATGGTCGTATAAAGACGGAATCATTTGTTTATATTCTCGACTTTAGCCGCTGGTAGTCTATGTTTTATTTTATTAATATGTTTATTGAATACATTGGTATTAACATTTAGTGAATATATATATGGCGTAGGGCATATTAAGTGTTACATCTGTTAATATATGTGTTGCAGACTAGTGTTAACATGTTTGCAATGTTACCAAATTGTAACAATATACAGCAAATAGTCACTTTTAGATTCTTAAAATCGGATAGAGATGCTATGACAATTAATTTGAAAAGCAAGTTAAGTTAAAAAAATAAATACTTAATCGATCCTATAGTATCTAAGAGCCCCAAGGGAAAAGTATGAGATGCATTGACCGGAACATTAAGATAAGTTTGGTGTGCCATCAAGTAAACAAACACGTCAGAATGGCTTTCGGAGTGTCGGCTGTTTATGTTTACATATTACAATTGTGTCTGTAAATATTTATCATAGTTCTCTCCAAGATAAGGTCGCGAATCCACAGCTGTATGTCCTTTCCAGCGAAACAACAGTTATGTTCAAAGGAATTGACAGATGTAATATAAGGGGAGTGGTACAGTCTCAAAAACTACCGAGTGTCAATTTTTATGAGATTTTTTTAATATTATTATTTTATATTTATATGCTAATAACTTCAAGAAATAATTCCGTTCTTGACGATAACATTTGCGTGTTTGCAAACACAAATACCAGTAACCCCATAATTGTTTATAAAGTTTTATGAAAGCATGCTAAAATAGCATGTTTACAAATTCCTGAAGTACTTACTTCGAGGACTCTAATGAAACACTTGGCAACAATATCTCAACTCTTCCAAATGAATGACCAAGGTATTAAAGAACTAGCGTTACTTATAGGCCATACAACATAATTTTTGTATCAATAATAACATTATATTAATTTTTTTCATCCAAAATATTTAAAAATAGTTTAAAAAATATAAATAATGTAACAAAGATAGAACACGTGGATATATACACACATTCTATGACCATAAGAGCAAAACATTTTAAGTACTTATTTAAGGATACATGTATCACAGGTGTTAATATGCTAATTAAACTAGAGAGCAGTTCAGGCGGTTTAAGCAATGGTAAATATTTCAAATTCTTTATTTCTACATCTCTGAAGATTATATGTCAGGATATAGTTCTTCCCAATGTATATTGCAGTGTAGCTAGAATCAAAACGTTTTCGGTAAGCAATGTAATAAATCTATTATGTTTATCCTCGATATTCTAGTCCCAAGAGTAACTTTAATGTCTATGAGATATTCACTCACTTTAGAGTTGCATGAAAAACTGTTTCAAGTACGGTGATCATTGGTACGGAAACAAATACAGTAGTGCAGGGATAATTCGAGGTAGATGGGACCGAGACACCGTCGGATTACCGAAAACTTGGATTACACGGAAATAGCTTCCTGTAGGCCCTACACTAGAAAAAAACAGGAGTTCCAATGAACCCTAATACTATAATTAAGAATGCACAAAATACGTAGCTTTATTGATTACAGTATATACATAAATTAATGTTGCTTGGCTCTTCAAGACTACTGTATGGATTCTTGCTTGCGGGGATACCATACGATATAAATACCATACTAAGTGTCGGCAATTATAGCTAAAAAAAAGCCGATGCCCGTTGTGTTCTTTATCAGGACGCCCAATGTTTTGATCGTAGATAGTCTTTTTGTTCGCCTACCATAAAAATAAAACGAAGTACCATGAAGTATAGTGAAAAATTACCGTGATCATCGGTAGTAAATGTTTATGATTATCAACGTCTAAAGATTGACTACAAAACGTTTTATAAGCTCTTGGTTAGGGTTGCTTAACTGAAGTAATTTTCTATGAACGAAAAATAGAGAATACTCAAATTGAAATATTAAGTTTGTAATTAGGAGTTATTTATTAACTGGTATTGCTAGTGGTAGGATTCGTAAAATATATAAACAAAAGAGACAGTTTTGAGAAGTGATTGAGGATTAGCAGACTTTGTCTTGAGATCAGACACAGCCGAACTAACTAAAATCATTCTGATACTAACTATAAAAATGTATGTAACATGTCGACCGAAGAACGGAGAGATTTTTTTAAGTGAAAAAAAATCTACAAAACAGTCATTATCTTTTAGGTCTTGTTTTTTTAACAAGAAATACCATCATAGTGACTAATTTCATTATGTTACTCTGCATAACGCTATTTTACAGCTAGTTTTTGAAGACTGGTTCCACAGCTATATTCGTCAAAATATTTGTAAAGTTTTTCACCATAATAATAATAAATCAAATTGTAGATACCAGGAGGGATACGGCTAAAGATAGAATTAAAGAAGAAGATTAAAATATACTTAAAACTTATCAGATATATTTTCAGGTGCATTCAACCTGTCTTGATGAAAGTAACATCACAATCAAGGTGAAATGTCATCCTTTAGGAACATATCTACGGGAGGAATTAAATAAATTTTTTAACCTGGCAACAACGACTACCAGGAAAATTTAATGAATGTAGTTAAAGAGAAACTTTTAGAAAAAATAGGTCTTTACTCAAACACAATTGTACCTATAATAACTTATGACAAATCAAATATGGTGGATAAATAAAATAGATGTATTACATTGCTTACCGAAATCGTTTTTCACCCTGATGCCTAGCTACAATGCAATATACATTGGGAAGAACTATATCCTTACATAATATAATATTCTTTAGAGATCTAGAAGTAAAGAAGTATATTTACCATTGCCTAAACCGCCTGAACTGCACTCTAGTTTTATTGGCACAAAACCACCTATGATACATGAATCCTTGAATAAATACCTAAAATGTTTTGCCCTTATCTTGGTGAAATGTTTATACTGATTGGTATTGGCACTAAAATGTCATATCTTCGTGAAAATTTTACTCCTTGTTAGAATACTATATGCACCCTTTTAAAGCATATGCTCACAGAAAAATAAAACAGTTTTTTTGTTACATTTGGCTGTCGTAAGTACAGAAATACTATTATTTCAATGTTTAATTTTTTTATCCGAAAATGGTAATTTGTGCTCGTTTGAACCTATAAATATAGATGTGTTCTATAGGCCTACGTGAACAAGAAATTAACATTAGATGGAATTCGACCAAATAAAAGCCTTCTTTTATTTACAATGTACAATATAGGTAGATTTTTCTGGTTACCTACCTGAGGTAAAGGTGATACAATATTTGTTGTTTTTCTACTATAGGCCTAACTTTAAAAACTTACTGTAAATAAACTTTATGCCAACCCTTTACTTATCCTTTATTATTTTTTTACAAGCAGTAAAAACTTATTATTGAAAATTTCATTTTTTTAATACACTGAAGAAGAAATGTTGAAGAAAATTCGATGTATTAATCTAAAAATTCTGCAAAATCGTTTTTAAACTGCAAAAACTCTTAAAAGATTGTAACACGAAAGAAATTGTGGCAAAAAGCTCAATGAGATAAAATAAATTAAATGAGAATAAATGTATTTTCGTAAAGTAAGGATATAGGAGAAGTTAGTGTACTAACTCTAAGACTGATAATTAAATGAGAAATTCAGAAGAAAAAAATTGAATTCGTGCTTGGCCTTTATTCCGTGCAGTACACGCTTGGAAATCTAGGTTGAATATTGTTAAAGATGAAACCGTTCATTTATTTGCAGATCTATTGAGGGTTTTGAAAACATGTAACCAAACCAGATGATCGATGGATACCGGTCTACACCTAACCTGCTGATATTCACAATACAATCGTCTACATGCACTCCCGTATTTTTGTTACCATGACACTATGTTTACTGACAGAACTGGAGAACTATTTCTAAAACTCGACAGAGCACTGAAAACCTTCAATGGGGCGGGGAAATTTTAAAATAGCAACCTAGCGGCGGTGGATTTACCGGTAAGGCATAGATTTAGCAAGTGTCTCCCTTTTTTACCAAACATACGTCAAAGAGAGTAATACCTTTTATAAGACAGTGCCGTGTGTACTAACCTAAATAGACAAAATGACTTAAATTGAGGGTTTAAATTTATTTGTGGACATTTGTTTTTATTAAAAACAATAAATTTGTTAAGTTTCATTTCGTTAATTCATATTAAAAATAACAACAAATAATAGAATTGTAACAATCAATGTGACAATTTCTAAGACAACTATGTACTATTGTAGCCGAAACGAAACTGATTGTAAAGAGATGTCCCGTGTGGTTGTATGTTGAAAGTAGATGGAGAAATGGCGGTATAAATTTCACATTGTAACACGTGACCAATTAGCGCCTGGGATCGAACCCGTCATGAACGTGTTTGTATAATATTTATTTTCGATCTCTGAAGGATGAACACATCATTCAGTATTATCAGTTTTAATCGTGTGACAGGGACCATGATAGTTACTTCATGATAGTATCTATTTACTTCAGCTAGTTCATTCCCTCCAAAAGATAAAAATACCAAAATAAAATCTTATTTGGTTGAATCTTTCACTTTACAAGTCATAATATTCTACCTCTATTTTACCTTCTCTTCTCACAATTAGGTCTATACTCCAATTCATCATTTGCTACTCCCATAGAGAATCACCCGTATATCCCCATTGACGATCGATAACGGTAAAAGGCTCAGCACCATTAAAACTTCCCGAGTGATCATTATATATATATTTTTTTTGCCTTCTGACAATTTTACCCCAAATTAGCAATTTTCTACTCTCGTAGAGCAACACCCGAGCATCCCTGTTTAATAATGTAGACAGTATTGGACTCAGCACCCTCCAAAACACTACGATTGATCATTTTCTAGTTTTTGTTTTTGCCTTCTCACAATTATACCCCCAATTCATCATATGCTACTCTCATAGAGGGTCACCCGTGTATCCTCATTGACGTTCGATTATGGTAAACGACTCAGCACCATTAAAGCCCACCCGAATGATCATTTTCAATTGTTTTTTTGCCTTCTGACAATTTTACCCTAATTTACCCCTTTTCTACCCCCTTAAAGCCACACCAGTGCATTCCCGATTAATATGGAAGACGGTATTGGACTCACCGACCTAAAACTCACTACGTTTGATCATACTCTAGCTTTGTCTTGCGTTTTCAGATTAATACTCCAATTCATCATTTGCTACTCCCATAGAGGATCACCTATGTATCCCCATTGGCTTTCGATAACGGTAAAAGATCCAGCACCTTTAAAACACCCGAGTGATCATTTTCCATTGTTTTTTTGCCTTCTGAAAATTTTACCCCAATTCATCCCCTTTCTACTCCCGTAGAGCCACACCCGTGCATCCCATTATAATATTGAAGGCGGTATTCTACTCAGAACCCTCTAAAACACTACGATTTATCATATTCTAGCTTTGTTTTGCCATATCACAATTAATTATACTCCACTTCATCATTTGCTACTCCCATAGAGGGTCACCCGCGTATCCCCATTGACGTTCGATAACGGTGAAAGACTCAGTACCATTAAAACCCACCCGAATGATCATTTTCAATTGTTTTTTTGCCTTCTGACAATTGTACCACAATTCTACCCCTTTTCTACTCCCGTAGAGCCACTACCGTGCATTCCCGATTAATATGGAAGACGGTATTGGACTCGGCTACCTCCAAAACACTACGATTGATCATGTTCTAGCTTTGTTTTGCCTTATCACATTTATACTCCAATTCATCATTTGCTACTTCCATAGAGGATCACCTGTATATCCCCATTACGTTCGATAACGGTAAAAGGCTCAGCACCATTAAAACCCTCCGACTAATCATTTTCTAGTTTTTTTTTGCCTTTTGTCGTTTTGACCCCAAGTCAAAATCCTCCTTTATAACTCCTATAGAGCCCCACCCGTTCATCCCCGTTTAATTTTGATCACAGTAGTGAACTCAGCATTCTTAAAAACATCCCAATTGATTATTTCCTAGCTTTTTTTTTTTGTTCCGATATTTTACCCTAATTGATCCTTTTGCTACTCCTGTAGAGGCACACACTTGTATTCCCGTCAGCTTTCGATAGTTGTACACGTTTATGAAAACTAACAACTAAGACTTATGTGAGTTGAGTAAATAATTGGCCAGCTGAAATGAAGAAGGGCCATACTAATGTTTGTGTTTTTACCGTGATTACACACACGTGTCTTAGAGTCTAAACATTTGACTAGTCAGACAATCGCACCATAGTGGCAACACTGTTGGTTTTCGTATCGTTAGTAGCGTGGGAATAATATACACACCAGCTGCCATATTGTTATTAGACTGCACGAAAATATACACTGGCTGCCATATTGATGCCTAAATGAAATGCTGCCGTACTGATTGTACTTCAGTCAATTTTGTATTTTTATGATTTTATAAAATTAAAGTATATGGAGTAGTATCATGTTTATTAGAAATAAATTATACACGACGAAAAACATTTATACTCCACTCTTTCAAGTGGCTGCCATATGGTTGCAAAATGAAATGCTGCCATATTGATAGCGGGATGTATATATATATATATATATATATATATATATATATATATATATATATATATATATATATATATATATATATATATATATATTACTTTTATTTTAGTAATTTCAGTAATTTATTTTAGTATTTTAATTGTATTTATTTTAAAACCTTTATGTTAAAATTTATATTAAATTTATGTTTAAAATTTAGTAGTAAAAAAGTAGTATGTGAATCAAAATACTTTATTTTAAAAAGTCCCTTTACCCAATACGAGAAAAAACATATTAATAAGATGGTTTTGTGTAGTGTTTACCAGCCTTAATACATAATACGAGTTGAACAGCAGTTAAAGTTAATTCTCTTTTATATATAAATCTTGTTTTCTTTCCAACAATAAATTGTCTGTATTTGCACTCAGTTTCACAATGTATACATGTATATATTACCATAATAAATCCCTCTTTCGTCGGAAATGAGATGCAGCTGTAATATATTGCATATGCGTCTTTCTTACATATATAAATCACAAGTAATTCTTAACAAAGTATATTCTCTGCATTTAGCTTGAATCCTGAGCCCTACAACTAACGTTTATTTGAAGTTTAAGGAATACAGGAGCAAGTAAAACAAATACATGAGCTCGTTCTAGAGCCTTTTAAAACCTTATTAATTTATAGACATGACAATGTTATACGTCACATGTCTGTACAAACATAAGTTTGAATTAAATATCGACACAACTTGTTTTTGTAAGTCGAGTAAATGTAATTTGAAATGAAGAAAAATTGTGAAAGGTATAAAAAAAAGTTATTTCTTATAAGAATAAATTATTTTTCATATTTAATAAGCATTAGTTAGGCTACTTCAATCCTTTTAAATATTTTATACAGTGTAATTTTGTATTGCAATAATTGTTTCTTTTCCATAAGGTTGGAAATATACGAAGGTAAATTAGGTTTTAATCTAGAAGCTTACATTAGAAACTGCGTATTTGAATATTTTTTTTTAATGTGATGCTGCTATGAGTTTAATTTATTATAAAAAATTCAAACAATAGATTAACATTAGTTACAAACAAAAATATTTTAACATATTGATCGAGATCTGAGACTCTGTAATTCAAGTATCGTATACAAGTTTGCAGCATTCCGTTTACATAATATCAAGTTAAGAAGTTTGAAAATGAGTCAATATAAGGATAAGTGAAGAGGTCGAGAAATAATTATAATGAAAAGGGTAATATCATTGTAATAATTACTTTACCAAGCAAATTATTATCTACTATAAAACGATTCTATGGAAATAAAGGCTCAAATACTTTATGGAGGAGTATTAAAGCAAACGTAAACTAAAAAACGTAAACATAAAATAAAAAGTTTGTTTGGGTGTAATTTGTGCTTTCGAAAATAGCTTTAACCAAGATATGATTTACAGAAAAATAATATTATTTATATATAATAACAAAACCCTTATAGAATAAGGGTAGGAAATAGGTAAAACGTAGAAATAGTATAGGTAGTGGGTGCTGTCAGAATTGTAAGCGTTCAATAGTAAATACTTGTATGTTCAATAGTAAATGTTGAGAAAACATATGTGACTGAAATAAAGAAAGTTTCCGCAAAGTTTAACAAAATACAAACCTCTTGATTAAACTATGTGTAAAACCAGAAACGAAAAGAGTCGAATTAGGATTGATTTTATAAGTAAATGTACTTCTCTTGAGGAGGGTCTGGGGTCTTTATTTTGACGGGCGAAAATATGCTTGTACCATTTTCAGCAATGTTAAAGAAGAACACTATTCACTAGTCTAGGGACCTGGATCAGCTTATATTGGATATATATTTCCTTCATCAAGTTTACCAGCAGATATAAATAAGAGTTATATTTACCCTTTTGTAAATAACCTACCGTTAAGAAGAACTAGAAATAGTATGGCGTGTTGGTACTGTAACCAATACTGGATGGAAGAACTAGAAATAGTATGATGTGTTGGTACTGTAACCAATACTGGTTGGAAGAACTAGAAATAGTATGGTATGTTGGTACTATAACCAATTCTGGATGGAAGAACTAGAAATAGTATGGTGTGTTGGTACTGTAACCAATACTGGATGGAAGAACTAGAAATAGTATGGTGTGTTGGTACTATAACCAATACTGGATGGAAGAACGTTGCTATGCAAAAGACGTAGGACGTCTGCTACGGTGGGGAATAAGAGATGTGATAACAAAATATGGCAAATGATTCTTTATAGCGGCAGCTGCTGACGGAACTTCCATATTATCTAATTCGCTAGCTGCAAGTTTCAACACGCTGGAGGTTGTCAGTCGCCTGCCAGAGCCGCAAGAGTGAGGTCGTGTTTATCGTGAATTTCGAACAGTGCATTAACATTAGGTTTGTTTTTAAGTTGCAAAAGAATGCCAAAGAAGCTCACGAAATATTACAATCTGTATATGGAGATGATGGGACAACTCTGGAGTCTGTGTACAAGTGTTCAGACCGATTTAAAAGCGGAAATGAATCGTTTGAAGAAGAGCAGCGTCCGAGACATCCATTAACTTCAAAAACAGACGACAATGAAGTAGAAACAATTGTTCTTTTAAACAGGGAATGACTATTCGATAGCTATGGGAAGATCTTAACAACACGTAAGGTTACGTTCAAAGCATTTTAACCTATATTCTGCAAATGAGACAAGTGATTGTGAAATTTGTTCCTAGACTTTTAAGTGATGAACGAAAGGAACATCGTGCGTCAGTCTGTACAGACCTAAAGGATCGTCTTCAAGCAGATCCGGATTTCAGGGCCAATATTGTAATTAGAGATGAAAGTTGGGTCTATTGATATGACCCTGAGGCCAAAAAACACCAACGGAAAACCAGTTCATCTCCTCACCATAAAAAGGCACATCTGTCAAAATCCAATAATGTAACACATGATAATACAATTCAGTCAAAATATATGCAAAGTAATGGGAGCTCATTACCTCAGTATACACAGCTATTTCAGGGAATTGCTTTCAAATTGATGAATTTTTAATGAATAATTGTTGGTCTCTAAAATTAAAATATACAAGAAAGATCCCATATCGTTTACATATCCAAGTTTAGAGATATTGAAATTTATTATGAGTAGATATTTTAGACAATATTTGTATAGAATGACTAAATATTTACTTTTGCTGGTTTAATTTTGTATAATTTTATATTTATAAGTGTCGTATTTTTAACGTTTGTTTAAAACAAAACCAAATTGTAAGTAATGGTTAGTATAAGTCTATATTTGTTAGTTAAATTCAAGTTAATTTTTATAAATCCGGGAAAAATAGAAAAGCACTCACAATGAGTTTATTTTGACAAATTCTGTTTTTCGCCTGGTTTCAGTGAATACAATTCATAATTATTTTTTTTTTAAATCGTTCATTGTTTGGGATTACAATTATCGTACAAGTTGCAATGTTAAATCACAAATATATTCCCTTGAAAGGTAACTCTCCATTTAATTAGTTAGGCAATTCCAAATGCTTCATGGTTCATCTTCAGAAGCGATATTTACCTTACTAAGGAAAAAAATTACAAATTTTATGGTATTAGAAAAATGAAGAATGTATCACTACACCAATTTAAATATAACGCGTAGCAAATTTTAAAATTTCAACAGAGAGTATTATTACGTTTTCGTATTTTCGTTTATTACGACATAGAGATAATCCCAATCTGCGTTACATATTGTATACTTCAAAGTACCAAATGTCTAAAGTCACTAGTTACTAGTACACATTTGTGCAGCCCTTAAAGCGACCTTGTTCTCCTACAAAATTGACATTTACTCTTCAACCACTATATTCTCCACTCTCCTGCACACAAAACTGGTGCATAAAACCACTATGGGGGATGCAGATCGTAAAGTGTAAATTTTTTCATGGTAAATACTTCGTAGTTATAAAAACTTAAAGGGATGTTAAGAGAAAATAGATAGTTACTGATTATTACTCTGGGATTTATTCTATTGAAGTAAATATATTCACAATTTTGTTAAATTGTTATACATCTAAGACACCGTATAGGTTTCTTAAGTCATAGTTTTGTTTTTAACAAATTGTTCTCAATTCATCCTCAACTGTGAATGTAAATTATCTCGAAGTGGAGCGGAGATGCTTCTCCTTGGACGGAACCGATAACTCCTAACCGACCCCTCCCGAGATTGCAGGCTATCTGTAACCTAAGGAGCCTTACGGCACTGCCTAACTGTTTAAGTTTGTCTGGACCTTCCAATGTTTTTTCTCCATTAGGAGTGACGTCAGTGGGTGTTGTTGGTTCCCCTGCGCAACGAGGCCGAACTAGACTGTCTGTGACTGAGTGAACGGTCATAAGGAAGCTGCGCTACTGACGTTTTTATTATTATCTATAATGATGTGTCACGGTATGTCATGATAATCCCTCGTGCGAATCATAAATCCTTTATGATAAATATTTGACTTTTATGCTATTGATGTCTTGTTTGGGGGTTGCGCAACCATGCCACTGATAAATTGTTACGTTAATAATCGATTTATTTTAAGAAACTTAGATTGATGAAAAATCTGAACCTGGGACAGAAAGGTTCTGAGAATATGGAAAGAGGAAGATAATAGGAATAAATTGCTATACAAACTGTTTTGCGTTTATTTATACCTGCTACTTTGTTACCAATACTCACAAATTGTGGGTCATGAGACACAATAAAATAATAGTGAAGGAATTATAAGAAGTAATCGCATATAAACCCATAGTTTACGTAAAGTTTAAGACTCGGTTTTCTTACCAAATATCTATTATACCGGGAAAAGAGTTTGATTGAAACTAGTGAAGTTCTAAAGATATATGTCTAAAGGCGAACAAAAAAATACCATAAATGACGAGGTTCATGGTATTAATCATTAAAATGCCAAAATATAAAAGGAATTACGTTAAATTTGAATAAATAAAAACACACACAATATATTCACCTGCAATGGGTGATAGTTGGGGTCACTCAGTGCTGATGAATGCCGTATAATAGAGCTAGACCAGTATTTTGATTCACAAAGGTAACGCCCTTAAAATCTGAATAAACCTAAAGGTTTGACTCAGAAAGCAATTTATATTCTGTTCCTATTTACGGAATGGAAGCATACCGCAATGGATTGGAACTGTTGGAAATGTCCACTTGCAGATCCCATCGTACATATAAGACTGATTAACAAAATAAGGAATTAAATTATTATAAGTACGGTTACAAAGAGATTTTTAAAAATGGCGAATCGAATAAAGTACATTAGACGCAGACGGCGGCAACACTGTAAAAATATAACAAAGCCTACAGCAGATAGAAGAGCTTTTATTTATTATAAAACCTAATTTCATTTTTATTGTGTTGAAAAGATTCGAAAGATTGGACTAAGCCTCGCCAAGCGACTTTATTGTTTACTTTTAATCAACTCAATCCGTTTCGTCAAAGAAATATGACGGGATAACCCATCATATCTTATACAAAAGCAGAGAAAATGAAGATTTGAATCTTCTCAAAGAAGAATGAAGATTTTGAAATAAGGATTTGCTTATTTATCATGTGAAATTTAAACTAAAGCATTTTGTAAAATAAAAGAGAGACTAAATTTAGATACATAATTAATTTACATAATATGGCTTTAATGGCCAAGTATTATTAATTAGAAGTTTACTAATTTATTCTTAAAAATGCCACAATGTGTAATCCTATGCAAATATATTGCTGTCGACTTTAATGTGGGAACAATTAAGACAACTGAGGATATTAATAATTAAATAAGTATTAGTGCAGCTCTGTTATTAAGTGTGTACCTTGATTAGTTTTATTACTTTCACACAATATCCTCTTCGCGTTTTTCAGAGATTTCCTCTTAGCTCGTCAGTAAAGGATTTCTGCTAAGCTGGCTGCTTATCATTTTCAATACAATTTTACGTGGATTTTATGTGCATAGTTTGTAACAGATATAACTCCATTTAGGTAAGACACAAACTTTACACAATTTATCAGGCCTTTCTACAAAATTTCACTGAAGTTTATACGGAGAATTTTGTTTCATATTTTGAAATTAGATAACCAGAAGAGATTTGAAGCGAAATATTTGTTTTAACTCCATTTTTTTCATTTGACACAGGTTTTCTCACAATCTACAGTCCTGGGACCTGTTTTATTCAACTTTTTCAGGTCAAAAACCATAAGAAACAATTGAATTCCACCTTTAATCTAACTTACCAAAATTGCAGGAATACCTCGTTTCATGAGCTGATATAAGTTTAAAATCGCTAGCCCTAACTCGCTTACGAAACATTCCCGGAGTCGTAAGCGAGTAATTATATAATTTTTATTATAATATATATGTTTTTCACATCCATAATGAGCTCCCAAACTTTATGTATAGCTTAGTAAATCAAAGTGTATACATATTATGCCTAAAAATTCACATACGAGGCGCATGAATAGATAATAATTATAAGGATTGTAGTAAGTAGCAGTCCCTTATCTTGCATTAATTCACTTCGGTCATGTTTCTGGGTTTTGGTTTATAGTTTCCTAATTATTTCTATCTGATTAAAATGCAATCCAAAATTGAAACCTCTTAATATTTTAAAAGATATCAAAATGCTTGCTCAGTACAGACTGTATAAAGATCTGTATCTGTACGTAAGTTGGCATCATTATTTTACTGTTTTATTAGTTTTACAAAAACTTGTTTTACATAATACATAATAATGATTACATAGAAACATACTTTTAAAAGTAAACTAATTCAACTCGATTATAATTGTGCAAATAAATATTTACTTATTTTAACCATGTACGTAATTTAATTTTATGAATTCGTAGCGGTCCCGTACATTCCACGACCACAAAACAATAATATTTTAACAATTAGTACCTCAACCAATATAGCAATTGGTTAGCAAGTGCATTCAATGAGTTTCAGATAAACCGCCAATGGTCGATGCGGTTTGCAGATGGCCAATAGACAATTAGAGTCAGCAATTAAACTTAATCAAATGGGGTCATGTTTCCTTTAGTAAAGCTTCGTATGCGCATAAATTTCGGATTAAATTCCGGAATTAATGTTTTCAATTTAAAAAGAAATAGGTAACATATTTTATTTTAATGCAGAAATTTTTTTCATTTTAAAAATGTATTGATGGTATCTAAATCTCTATAAAGTTAACCTAATTAATATTGAAAAAGCACGTAATTAAATGCATTAAATTCAACCACGGGAAATTATATAAATACAGTATTTTAAGCCTTTATATTTATAAAAGAATTAGGTAAACACAACTGACCTTATGCTACATTTTAAATTCATAACAGCATTGAACAATAGAAATAATTCAAGCAAACGAAATAACTTTAAAACATTTCATAAAACAAATAAAGATGAATTCACAAATTATTTTTTTAAAATATCTCAATATACTAACGATAATAAATTTAATTTGTCCTAAAATTTTAAAATTAAATAACTTATTAAAATAACAAAAGAACAATTTGTAAATTTACATATATTTATTGTTTTGCCATTTTATACGATACTATATCTAGATCTTGCCATCATATTATAATTGTACAAGGCCCATAAATTATATTAACTTATACATTTAAACATTTAACAAAAAAATATACTAGTTACGATTTAAACTGCAAGTAATTTTAGTTATAATAATAAGGGAATAAATTCGTAATCCAATTTATAAGTTTTTAGATGACGTTACGACAACTAGATTAAATGATTAAACAATATGTATTTTCACTATAATATTATTAGAAGGGTAAAAGTTTTATATTTTCAAGAACTTATTCTCAATATATCTAACCAAAGGAAATATTTTTGTGAAAACCTTTATTTTTCATAATTTAAATTTCTTAGCTGTCCTCTTTATATAAAATATATAATTCATCAATTTACATTTATAAACCCTATAATGAAGTAAAACAAGTTTTAAAAATGTTGTAGTTAAATATTATAAAGTATACTTAGGAAATATACTGAGGCTTACTTTTGCCTCAGTTAAGTAATATGTTACGTAAATGATTACGACGTCACATGATTTGGTGCAGTATTGTACTAGACGCAAATAGTTAATTATATTCCTCGAAAATTCTAGTTACTTGTTTATGTTGTCAGCATACCTTAAACATTATATTTGTCACGAGGTGTGTGATACATTCCAGTTGTATTTAATGGTATTAAATAAAAATGTTATCAGTTATTTATTAGAAAATAATATTAATCTACATTAAAGAGGTATTTGTGTAATTATATATATATATATATATATATATATATATATATATATATATATATATACATATATATATATATATATATATATATATATATATATATATATATATACATATATATATATATATATATACACATATATATATATATATATATATATATATATATATATATATATATATATATATAAATATATATATATATATAGTGTTTTCAAATTCTTGTAACTAATTATAAACTATTGAATTATCCAATAGTCTCTTGACTAGTCCCTCATATTCAAAGTAATACAATCCTTATTATTTATTTTATATTTCTTCTCCCCAACAATTATTCAGTATTTATGTTCTATAAAGCAGTAATATTCTGTTAAAACAGATGGAAAAACTCATAATTAAAATAGTAGATAAATATAAAAATGACTCAATACCTCAACGTCCAGCGTCAATAAAATTAAAAAATATTGTAATTTATATATTGTCTTTATAATTATAGTAAATCATCAAACCTCTTTTAAAACATTCAGCCTACAGTTGGAAAATTAGAACAGCAGCCTAAAATAACAAGAGGAAAAATGGTAACGCAGAGAACTACAAAACCAGAGCACAGATAAACGCAAACCCCACCAAGGTCTTTACTTCGATGGACAGAATGATAATACCCTTGTAATAGTGAATTTCAACGAAAAACATTTTAGAAGTACCATAATAGAAAAACAATATTCCATAATAAAAACCTGGAACTATTTATGTTATCCGCATCACATCTGTAAGTGAATATGCTCAAGATATCGCTTTCAGTATTATCTCATATATATAAATATATATATATATATATATATATATATATATATATATATATATATATAAATTAAGCAGTATGTATCCTTGTGAATTAATACCATTACTAACACGGGTTGGAACAATGGTGTGATGTGTTATTGAAAAACAATTAAAACAAGACCCCCGGGAGTAATGACCTCCGGGAGCTTTTGTATTTCAACGAGGTGGCGTTCCGGCATTTATTTCAAACCCCAGAGGGTGAAACAACTGAGCCAAATTTATCATTTATTGGCTTAATTATCACCCAGCTTTGTAATTGTGAAAAGCTTTCAACATCTGATTTTGTAAGTTTTGATTATGAATTAAAAGACATAATCGCACTCTTTTGGGTAAAGATCAACAGATTGGTAACCTATAGACATAAGTAGTGCGATAAGGTCAGGCAACTGCTGGAACACCACCATCATTGTTACGGAGAGTATCTGATGATGAGGTTTGGGTTAAAATCACTCCTGATGAAAAGCCTGAGAAATTGAACTTCGGAAAATTTCCGTGTCACACGTAAGCTGTGTAACGCTGAGTCAAGTTAGTGGCTCAAGCATCTCAAAAAGTCGTCGGCGCTAAGGAACGAGATGGTTTCATAAGATCCACCGTAGCATCCAGAGTTTCGATGCCAAAGTTTGACAGCAAGTGGAAGTTTAATTTAATCACTCAAAATAGTGAATAACAGACGTTTCTCCAACGTCGAAAAATATTTTATTTCTTTAAAATGATTGGCAGCAATTTTGTTTTATTCTATTAAAGAAAAACATAATTTAACAGACATTTATTGTTTTATTTATATCCTTAAGATACACTATGAAATCTCAATTAAATGGAGTGTAGAGTAAACAAATCATAGCATGTTAGACCACACCTTCTTTAAGGTGCTAGTATGCCCATTTTACCAACTTTTGAGTCTTTTGCGTTACCGGAAATAGAAATATCCTTACAGTATAATTTGGTTTTTTGTTTCATAACGCAAAAATAAAATATTTTGACTTGTGGTGGCGGGTATGTTACTTAGGAAAAATTTTAGAATTCTCTGTAGTGGAATGTGTAACGAGGGCACATTTTTATGTTGTGTCGTATAGGTGTAAAACATTTATGGTTTTTTGTATTCATACACAAAACATTATATCATTTTATATTTAAACACTATTAAATGATAATATACAGTTTTATACTATATCCATAAACATATTTATAATTATATAGACAATTCATCTTTTGTTTATTTAATAGAATATATATGTTATTCCCAACAACATAATTACAATAATATGCATAACCAACATATTCCTGTACATAGGTTTTAGAAGGGAGTGATTGATATTCGTTAGTTTGATATACTATGTTTTTTTCAGTAAACTGTGTCACAAGTGAGCAAACAATGTCAGATGTTTATGAATTAAGTAGAACTAGCAATGTGTTTCTAACGTCAGTAAAACTTACGTTATTGCTTGCAAAGCTTCATATCACGTTTATACATCCCTCGTGTAAACTACAAGTCCTGTCTGTTTGTTTCAAAGATGTGCTGTCATTTATTTTGTCCAGTCAACGTGTGTGTAAATGCTCCCATGGGTTTATCCGTTAGACATAAGGAAATGCTTTGTATACACTATGCATGTGTGTTGTAATAGGAGTTTATATTTTACAAGCTTCTTGATGTAAAAATAGGTTTTTGCATCTGTGACTAAGTGTGTGTTTGTGTGCGTGTGTTTGTGTGTGTGTGTTTGTGTTTGTGTGTGTGTGTGTGTGTGTGTGTGCGTGTGGGTTGTATCGGGATTAAATTGAGAATTTAAGCGTTACGAATTACATGAAGCACCACCGGTTTTTATTATTTATATATGGACATAAATATCGACAAAAAGAAGAAGCGAGCTAAAATTAAAAGTTATATAGATAAGTAGCCAGAAGGAATAAATCAAACAGACGCTTAGGCGAAAAATCCCGAAAAGATTGACATGAAGAAGTTGAAGGAGAAGAATTCAATCACTCTTCACACTTACTAAGCTGAATCCCAATTAGACCACTAAATGACTTTGGCCCTGTGGTTTCACCCTTTATGGTTCAAAAAAAAAAAATCCCAGAATGGTACCTCGATGAAATGCAAATGTACATTCGCAACTGCAGAGGTCTTTTTTCTTGTTTTCCAATAGAACGAATCACACCATTTTTGTAACCTGTGTTGTTAACGGTCCCATCATATCCTATTGCGTCGGGTTCGTCTAAAGAAATACCATCTTTCGTCTTATAAGAGGTAATAGTATAACATGATTTAAAGTACGTAAAAGCAGTTAAAGGTAATACTACAGTTATTATACATACGCAGGATTTAAACAATAAAATTAATGAATTCATTACGGCAAACAACATCGCAGAAACAAATAAAGACCCAACAAACGAATATCACAAAACAGTTAAAAACATAAATAATTCAGCAAAACACGTAATATCTAAAACACAGAAAAAAAACTTTAAAGCAATAAGACCTACGGCACCCACATTACAAGCACTTCCTAAACTACATAAACAAGGAACACCAATAAGACCGATAATCAACAGCCAACAATCACCCGCACACAAACTAACACGCCATATGGATAGAACTATTAGAAAATACATAAAACTAGACATACACACAAGTATAAAGAACACAATAGATCTAGTAAACAAAATAAACAACATTGAAATCCCTCATAACTCTACCTTGGCATCGTTCGACATCACAAACCTATATACCAATATCCCAGTCACAGAAACACTAAACGAATTACGAGACAATCTAAGGCTTAACTACACTCCAGAAAATATCACAAAAGAAATCATACACATTTTGAATCCATTACACAACAGAACTACTTCACTCACAACAACAAATATTACACACAGTAACAAGGCCTACCAATGGGTTCACCGATTTCAAGCATTCTCGCAGAAGTATTCCTACAACACATAGAACAAAATAAAATCATAAATAGCAACAAACACGCAGATAAGATAATATATTGGCACAGATATGTAGATGACGTTATAATACTATACGGAGGAAACATAAGACCAATGCCAACAACTCCAAACACATATAAGCAAAATACACAAAAATATCCAGTTCACTGCAGAATTTAAAAACAACAAAACATTGAATTTCTTAGACATCACCATAACGAAAAATCAAAACAAACATGAATTCAACATATACCGCAAGCCAACCATGACAGACACATTGATACACAATACATCGAACAACCCAATACAACATAAACACGCAGCATTCAAACATTTACTACACAGACTAAATAATATACCTATATCCACAACTAACTACACAGAGGAACTAAACACAATCAAATATTTAGCTCACAAAAATGGATATGATAATTATTTAATAGACAAACTGCACAGGAAAAAACTCAACAAAAACAGTAACAACTAAAACACGAACACAAACAAAATCATCACCCTCACATACATAAACAAACTCACAAATAAGATAGCGCACCAATTCAAAAAAGCAGGATACAATGTAGCTTACAGAACAACAAATAAAAGCCAAACAGCTATCAGACACAGCATTAAAAACAATACCAACACATACAATAACCCAGGAGTATACAAAATAAAATGCAACAACTGCAATAAGTTCTATATTGGACAAACAGGCAGATCTTTCGCCGAAAGATATAAGAACACAAAAGGGCACTGCACATTACTATTGAATCCAACTTTGCAAATCACCTCATGGACACTAAACACTCATGCAAAAGTATGGAAAATAACATGAGCATCCTCCACACATGCAACAAAGGCCATAAATTAAACACACTACAACAGTTTGAAATATATAGACATAGCAACACACATAAAGATGGCATCTTAAATGAACAAACACGGCACAGATCACACATACTTTTCGATCACATTACTTCTAACTTTCAAAAAAATGGTACCGAAGAAGCACAACAGCAGCATTCCTAGCGGCAAAAATACGAGGCTGAAGAAGTCGTAAGACGAAAATGTTTCCTCCAAGTGTAAGTTAACAATTAACAAATTTTAGTTAACAAATGTCAAGTAATAGCAAAAGTGTAATTTATATATATATATATATATATATATATATATATATATATATATATATATATATATATATTGCGATGAATAATCCCAAGAATATATATTTTTTTATTTTTCCTAATACACTTTTACAAAGCTATATAAGTGAAGCTTTTCAGTGATTTACAGGATCAGTATTATCAAACTTACATGTAAAACTTACAGAGTTCCTTTAACATTACATTCTTACTGTTTATATAATTATTATATCTCCAAAGAATTAAAGCCAATGCTTTAATTATCTGCTTGATTATACAGCATTGATTATCTGATATATGTAGTCTTGGAATTATGTTGTCTAGAATTCTGATACTGTGAATAAGCGAAATGCTTTACTTATTTAGCTTAATAAAAGTGTATCATGAAAAATAAAAAAAATATATATTCTTGTTTATGAAAATATTATTCAACCACATAGATTTAATAAGAAAAATGTTTCATCCAATGATTAACAAATATATATATTTATAGAAATGTATAAAAATATATTTATATATTTACCTCTGAAACACTGTTTTCTTGTATGCACTTATCGCTTGTACTATAATGTATTTAAACAAAGATCTTATTTTGTATATTTCCGAGTCGACTTTCGAGGAATATCTAAGTGTCCTCATTTTCTAGTATGAGTTTCAGTTAATGCTAGAAAGGTTATTAACTTTGTTAATACTTAATTAGGTTATATTTACAATAAATGAAATTACAAAATATATCGGCATTACTTCATTTTGGTCTACAGAGACATTAAAGCAACACCTCACGTACATATTTCGATGACAATTAACTTCGGAGAGAGGGAGCGATAAAAATGAGATGTGATCTGTAAGAAAGTAGTGGGTGGCAGCAAGAAGAAAACATTATAAAATGTAACATACGTTATGTTAATAGAATGGAATGTGGGTTGGCAATCGTGTTCCTTTACTTACTCAAGTCGGGAACCAAAGACATAACCTAGGATTAAGGGCGGATGGCATACAATAGGAGAAAGGGCAAAACACGTTTAGTTGTTGATCTAATAATGTTTCTGAGTACCTTAAACAATCTCAAAGCACAATTTTTTCTGGACATTTCCCAGTCGCCCTTTTGGGTGTTTACAACAGTCAAGAATTATTATACGATGTGCTCATCACCATACTTACCCACCAGTTTTAATATATTAGCAACTCTTTTTACATGTTGTTTCAATGTGAAAATTTTAAGAATTGTTTATTGCTATAAAAATAAGTACAGTTATCCAATCGCAATTCCAAAGTTTTACGCTGAAATTGTTGATTAACAATTAAATTTTTATTATTTAATCTCAGAAAATATTTAGTTTTCAGGATATTAAAAACTCATTTAAAACGTTTCACCTAATTAGTCTGCAACGCCATTGCAAAAGCCGTCAGTGATTCTGTCCATTAGAAAGATACTATATAATATTATGACAATTTGTTGGGATGAGTTCCAAAGTAATTAGTTGCCCTCAGTGCACCAACACCTGATACACTTCTGTCATTATACGTTATTCTGTAATCTATGAACATTACTTAAGAATGGGAACAGCCTTCCACATTGTTTCATCATTTTATTAATTACGTAGCACAAGGCCAAATGAGACATGCTCGTTTATAATAATAATTCAGAAATATCTGTTTAATTGAAAATATTAACTGCTAATTTGTGTAAAAACTGTAAGTTTTAAACAAATAAATATATACACCAATTATGATAATAATATCATAAATTTAAATACTATTGAACTCTATAAAATATTTGCTTATTATTATTTGTTCGTTATTAAAATAACTTTTATGAATATATTGTCTACAAATATCAAATGTACTCCAATATATCAACAATACTTTAGAGACGAAATAAAAATAACAAATAAATGACTCTTTTAAGGAGTAAGGGCTATAAACTCTAAAATCGACACCTCAATCATGCTAAACATTTTACAGTATCTTACAGTGAATTACCCTACAATATTGAAAAAACGTCCTCCTAAAATCTCATTTAAACATTAATTTAGCCTCCTAATCCCTCCATCTCTCCTTTTCTTGACTAAATAACAATTTCACACATTAAAGTGTCATTGTTGTTCAGCAACATATAATGATGCAGTTGCTATCTGGTTTGTTATAAGCGTTGTCAACTCCATTATCTAGGTAAACACGTGAGAGCAAAAAAAAAAAAAAAAAAAAAAAATCAAATGCTGCATAATACCCACATGAAAACTCTCCTATTTCTCCGTATTGCGAACTCTTAGAACATTGAAATATTGTATCCCTCAACCATAATTTGATATATTTAGCGATCTCGGAATAAACAAAAAGGAGTGCATTTGTTTAAATCTGAATGAAAACAAGTGAATTAGGAAATTTATAAAGTGTTGTGAGCAACAAACTGATTAAATTTGTTGACTTTCATTTTGACGAAATAAACAAAATATGATAGAAAAACTAGAAGTAGAGCAGCCCCTTGATTACGTTTTACATTTAATGAAATAGTTGCATCGTCCTGTGCTGCACTTGCTAAATATATTATTCTAACACTATTAGTTAAATGCAGAATATTAAATATCCATAGGCATGGTTTTCCCAGAGAATATAGTTATGTTTGTGGAAACTTTGGTGATTTTATTCAAGTCAACTTATTTTAGAATTATTTAAAAAAGTGTTACATATTTTGTTTGTTACAAAGGGAACTTTAACATATTACAGGACATAAATGGGTATAATTACACTTATTTGCAAATGTCGTAACGTTATATTAGGAAATTTACAATTTAATCTCTTTATGTCTTATTAAAATAGCTAATCGTTTTAAAGGCTTTTTGACGTTTTGTGAATTCATACTTGAAGGTAAGATATATTGATGTTTGGCATTATGGATCTATAGCCACAGAACTCATGAAAGCGTCCCAGAAAGTAGCAATATACACATCTATCTCTAAGCGTAACTTTCTTATAAAATTGCAAACCTATTTGTCTTGAAGTAGTTATTGATTTTGACGAAAGAATATACTTCATTTGTTGCAATAGTAATGCAGACTAGTTTTGAAATGTTTATTGAATGAAAAATATTCATGCTTCATTATTTCATAAGAAGTATAGAGTTTATTAAAATAGTAATTATAGCAAATTATTCTCCTGACTAGAGAAGTTATTTTTCCTTCAGCACATTTCTCCATCACATTGTGCATTCATGTATTGAAATTAAAAAAGATTTCACCCTGTAAATCAATTACGCCATTTCTGACTTCTAATCAGGTTACATTTTCCTTTTCCATTGTTTATATAGTCGGGAAAATATTTCTGAGATAGTTCAACAAAAATTGTTTGAAAGCTGTATATTATTGAATTTCTTGCTTTTAAAACTGAAAACTTTTGTAATACATTAAGCAATACTTTTAATACGGAAATCATATGTTGAAAATATACACATTTTAAATGAAATGATAATAATATTAGGTTTGTTAACATGCAATGGTAATGTCCTTATGTACTAATGTAAATGACACTTGCAAATTACCAGATTAGCTACGAGAACCTGGTAAAAAAAGTCTATGTGTTAGAACTATTTAGAAGTGAAAAAAAAGATTTCCTAACGTAAATAATTTAAATATGTTAGTAATATGAGCGTGTTCTTCACATTTCACATATTATTGTAGAAAGTTGAAAGTATTAGTACATACTGTATGACCTCATGTGGTTAAAGGTTGGGAATAGAGTTATATAGACTAATAAATATATACACGCTATGTATATAGGTTTTTTTATAGTTAGATAGAAATTTATATACTTTTAATAAAGTTATCAAGTGTTAGAATAATGGGATGGTGGTTTGAGCTTAGATAGTATATATTGATGAGTGAATGTCTGAGGATGATGTTTTAAGCACGGTAATGCGGAGGGCATCATGCGATTGAATGGGTAATATGTGGAGTCAACTGGTTCTAGTTTTTTGACGCTAGGCCTGTTGGTCAGGTATCTATGGAGAACATTGGCGTGTGGTTTGGAGACAGTAGAGTTCTACATCAGATGTTTGGAATTAAGATCTCCCATGAGAATGATGGGTCATCAGTGCTGTGTAGGAAGTCCAGGACAGAGTTGAATAGCCTACCACCAGGTTGTAGATAAGTGGAGAATATATGGATGGAGGTTGGTTCCCTCGTAGTGTACCTGAACACCGGTGCGTTTAATGTTGTTGTTAGGGCGATTTGTTACTGATGTACTAGCCTTCTGTGAACCAGCACGGCGGTGCCTCCAGACGAACGATTTCTCAAATGGCTCGGGCGACCAATACAATATGTATTGTAGCACAGAATGACGCAGGCTGTCAGGAATGTTTCAGATATCAGTGCAATATCGATATCTTATGAATAGAGGACGTGGCGGAGCTGCACTTTTTTGACGACTACTCCGTACGAGATAACATTGATCATGACGGTTTTGAGGTCATCAGTTTGGGTGACTGATGTTGATATACAGTCATACAACGAGGTCAGTCTTTTTATCTAAAGGGAGGTATCTGTAGGCGAAGTCCGTGACTCTGCGGGTTTGGGCATTAGTATATTCAATGCCGGTTAACGTTGGGATTTGTAGGTCCAAGCCGGTACAGGCTGTGGCTTTAGTTTTCCCGCTGTTTTTCCGTTTTTAAAGGGGGTGGGTAATGTATATGATATAATGAGGAAAAACCTATAAGCATTTTTATAACTAAGGACTGAGCCCAGAGATTCCGCTTAGACTACGTGGGGGCCATCCTCTAGCGAGCTACTTCCTTCTAGCATGTGGGTAGAATCCCTGAGATGAAGGAATCAGGATAGATTACCCATGTACCTAGCTAATAGGTCATTTCCATGGATAATCAGGAGATAGTCATGGATAATCAGAGATAGAACGGGAAGTGTCATCAAGAGCGGGGTTAAAACAATAGGAAATACCCCACGACAGAGCTTGCAGAAGCCCCGAGACTAGGTAACCCTTATGCTAAGAGATATTGGAGTTGGTACGTAATTATTATATATTTCTCCTCTACACATAACGGTTAGGAATGCAAGTGTCTAAATAACAATGAACTTGTATATTCGCTACACAGACAATATTACGCGTTGCAGATAATCAAACGTGTTATTCGGTAAACCAATAAACAGAAAGGGATTTCGGTGTACTGATATTCATACACTTTGGTAAAATCACACATCTCCCTTAATGGAGAGATAGCTTAACGGTTGAGCAAGGATCCACTATCACAATAGATCCACACCATCATATATTCAATACTAGAATTGACGTACATAGTAGTTCCATTCTAGTAATAGAACAAGAAGGCGAAGGGTAAGGGAAGTTTCATGTGCATCTTCTCGCCTATGACAAAGGCCTTCTTGTACTCACATAATACACTACAACTACCTACGTCGTAGCTCAGTAGCGTTCCACACTACTAACACAAACTTTCACTGATCGAATCCCAATCATTAAAAAATATTTTTTCTACAACATATACCAACATGTCTACCAGAACAAGAAGGCCCTCGTAGTCCTTCACCATCACATGGACTTTACATCTATGTCACAATTACTATCAAAGACCTGATGCAGGGACTTAAATGGTGACGGGGTAACAAATATTTATTATTGTCCGGCCGTCCCAAGTAAGCCATCTACCTCAGTGCCATGACAAAAACCTTCTTGTACCCACATACAACACAACACTACAACTACCTACGTAGCGGCCTACGTATTCGGTAGCGTTATACGCCATGAACACAGACGTTCATAGATCGAATCCCAACCATACACCTTTATTTCGTTCGTTGTGAATGGTAGGTTAGTATATTACAAGTATATCGTCTACGTACCTTGTCCATAGTAAAATATTATGTGTGTTTAGTATAGGTTTAATTATTATTTGTTCAAAGTGTTTAGATGTATTTCAGACATTACTGATTATCATATGGGTGATCCCATGGGGAGTCCAGTTGTTTTTTTATAGTATTTATTGTTAAATTGGAAGTAATTACGGTTACATATGGGTTTAGTTAGTGTAATGTTACTATTTATTGTGTTTTCTTTTTCGTTATTGTGTATTAGTTTGTTTTTTTATTATTTCTATGATTTCTTCTATTGGGATACCAGGGTACATGTATGTTATACCATAACTTATTATTTTTGTGTAGCTGTTTTTTTCTATGTTTTTTTAAATTTTATTAATTAATTTGTATCCATTTTTTTATATTGTATCTGTTGTTGATAAGTATTTTAGATCTTATTATTTCGTGTAGTATTTTTGAAATTATGTAAGATGGTGCTGTTATGAAATTAATTAGTGTTCTAAAGGGTGTGTCGGGTTTGTGGATTTTAGGTATGCCTGTTAATATTGTTGGGCATGGTTTGAATGGGTAAAGTCATGTATGATATTTTATTGTATTGTTATAGTTTAGGGTATTTCTGTGTGTGACTATTAGGTTTTTTATTGTATTAGTATATTTGTTGGTTGGGCCTATTTTATGGTTTGTTCGTATTTATTTTCATTTATGTGGTTAGGCATTGAATTGATGTATTTGGTATTTTCTATTATATATATTCTTTTTTGTTTATATATTGTTTTGTTTTTTTGGTTTTTTTAAAAAGTTAGTTTTATTATTAATGTTGTTTCTTATGGGTTCAGTGTTTTGGTGGGTAACTTTATGGATGTTAAATTCTGTTTTATTCTTATATATATATATATATATATATATACATAGAAATATACGTGTATTATATTTATGAGGGCAATTGATTGAAAGTAATTAACTCTAGAGGTAATTATACATTGAAAATAATTGAAAATCTATATAAACATTCATCCGTTATATAAATATATATATATATATATATATATATATGCGTGTGTGTGTGTGTGTGTGTGTATGAGACGGAATCCCTGGAAGTGAATCTGTATTGAGAGTAATACGATTTTATATAAACATAGGTTCGAAAATGTTTGAGGTATGACTATTCAAACACTTTGCCTAAATTTTAACCCCTCCTCTGAAAAAAAGTTTATATAAAAAACGTTTATAATGAAACTATTGTAGCATAGTTTCGTAGGCGTAAATAATGTTGTGTTAGGGAATGTTTCTTACAAAACCAAATAAAACATGACTCTACCAAAACTATAGTAGTTTTTTTCAGATATTTCGGGTTAAACAGATATAAAGTGCGGTGAGCGCTAATGAAAAGTAATCTAAGTTAGTAATAAAAGACTGGCCGTAGCTGGATAATCGCCATTTACATAAATTGTACTAATTATGTATATCTTTCATATATTATTGATATAAAGAAATTGTTTGTAAACTGAAATTGTGTCTTTTCATCCTCGCTAAGCAACCTCAACTAGCTTTCTTGTTTTATTGTTTATTTTATAGGATATTATTTTAACTACTTTTCGTGACTTATGGTAAGGACTTTACAAGTATGTTTTGTCTTATTGAAATCTATAAATTATTATTTTAGATATGATTCATAAAACATTTCCTCTACATTTTCCATTTCTAACTGTTAGGAGTTTTAGTCATACAGAGGTATAATTTGTTTGTTTTTTTTATAACGCAAAAAGTACTATAAAAACCTCGTTATGCATTTTAATTGCAATTTTACTAGATAATACTGTACCTAATTGTATACCGAATATATTATTTATACAGGTTATACACAACATAAATTTTTAATGTGTAATTTTAAATACATAGAGTGACAAAAATAAAATATTTTGATATATTTGATACATACACGCTCCATGATATATTGGCTATCAAATGCACACACATAATTTAAATATATATATATATATATATATATATATATATATATATATATATATAAAGATCTAAGTCAAAATACAAATACAAGAATTATAATTGAATTTACAATTCAAAGCTTTTCGTTGGCTAACTGTACCAACATCATCACGAATATTAAACAATTATTGTTTAATATTCCTGATGTTGTGGTACTGTTAGCCAACGTAAAGCTTTGAATTGTAAATTCAATTATAATTCTTGTATTTGTATTTTGACTTAGTTCTCTATTATTACACAAGAATACATACTGCGATATATATATATATATATATATATATATATATATATATATATATATATATATATATATATATATATATAATACGTTTTCGTGTTTAATAATTTAAAACAAAATAGGTTATTCAAATACAAGAATATTTATTAATTTATATCCAAAACTTTCCGTTGGTAAATGTTGGTGATGATGTTGGTACTGTTTACCAACGAAAAGCTTTGGATATAAATTAATAAATATTCTTGTATTTGAATAACCTATGTTGTTTGAAATATATATATATATATATATATATATATATATATATTTATATTGTGCGCACATACAAAAATCTCTGTCAAGGTATTATTACTTTGTAATATTAAGATTTAAAATAAATAGACAATTTCATTTCTTTTATCGATCTATCGATCTTTTATCTTTCTTTATAAGATCTATCTTATACATATTATTTGGCTGTTTTTGATAATTGTATGTGTTATATAATTATTCTTTATAAATATGTACTCAATTATAAGTACTCGGTTAATCCTTAGAAACTAGTTTTGCGTTTATTCAATATATAGTGTCAGGTATTTAGTGAAATGTTAGTGTTTAGATTATGCATTTCGGTTATTAGTAATGTTTGTTGTTATTCTTTTACTAATGACACAAACGTTTTGTACCATAAAAATCAAATTGCAGTATTTCACCAGATTTGAATGTTAGTGGATATTACGAAATTGTAATTCTTACAAAATTAGGATTTTTTTTAAACTGTCCACAAAATATTAGTATGTTTATATTTTTATACTGGACTGTCAAAAAAAACATTTTTAGCAACATATATTTTTATATAATTTGTAAAATTTGAATAATATCCATATATATTATTGTGTATAAGAGAGGTGAAACATTGAGTTACATAAAACAATGCGTTTGTGTAGTAGAGTGACACAATTTTAAAAATGTGTTCAATATTACTTGCTCTAGCTTCGCTCAGTTAAACAGTGTGTAACATAGAGTCATATTTATCTTTGCAATCTCCTTGGAGAAACAACAAACTTGACAGTCTAGTGTAACATTCACGTTTGTCTGGCTGTGGCATGTGTAAACCTAGATACATTTTGTCTTTGTAGGTTAGTTGTAAGACTGAAGTGAATTATAGAAAATAATATATAGAAAAAACATATATAGAAATTAATATAAATATTATAAATTTAGTAAGAATGATTTTAATAATTATTATGAATAATAAATAAATTTTAATAACTTGAAATTGTATTGTGTACAGTAGAGTGAAACATTGGGATAAATGAATCATTGCGTTTGTGTAGTGGAGTGACACAATTTTATAAATGTGTTCTTTATTACCTGCTTTAGTTTCGCTCAGTTGAACAGTGTGTAACATAGAGTCATTTTTATCTTTGCTAACTCCCTGGGGAAATAACATACTTGGCAGTCAAGTGTAGCACTAACGTTTGTCAAGCTGTGGTATGTGTAAACCTTGATACGTTTTGTCAAGTAGGTTAGTTGTAACACTGAAGTAATATTTAGAAAACTATCTTAATATAAATATTATTAAACGTGAAAGGAACTATATAGTTAATTATTAATATGTTTAAAAAAAATACACATTATTAAGTGTGCCTGAAAATGTATATTTATTATTCTTCCCAAGCATAATAATTGAATAAAAATTAAAGAAAAAATACGTAACTTTATTATTACTAGGATATTATTTACTATATATTATTTTATGACGTAATTTAATAATTCAAATTTAGTTTAAACGAGATTTAATGCTTTATGGAAATAGATTTTGCATAGCCTTAGTTAATAAATCTTCGTCAATGCTGGCTAAAACTTCAGTCTTATCTGTTATTCTCCAAGGAACACAAACACAAATTTTGTCCATTTTTATTTCTTTACCCACCCACCGCTTACTACAACCTTTCACTGGGTCTCCCACGAATTATACATTATTTTACACAAACCAGGTTCCAGTGAGCCAACCATAGCCAGTGACCTAGAGATGGATCATTGTAGAGTAGCGTCAGAGTGCTCGTTGGTTCTGGTTAATTTAGGTTCTTGGTGGGTATACCGGCTTCTCTGTGTTTTACGCGATCTGTGGAAAACAATCCGGCTTCGGTTTGAAAGTTTTAGGACCCTCTGTCATAGATATGGAATATTGAACATTTAACATTTCTATCACAAACGTATCTGACATAAGCAATATATGCACTATAGTGTGTATAGCTCAGATCTAGATACTCAGCAACCAAGTTAATAAACCTCTAGTTTTTGTGATCTATTTGTTTTATTTTGTTTGGATTTTGTATTGTGTGTTGTGTGAGGTATTCTTGGTCGTTGGTGCCTGTGATTAGTATCGCTGTTTTAAAGTCGAGTAGTTTCTTGGGAAATTTTTGTGTTGTGTGTCTTTTCTGTTGTGTAAATTGTGTTTGAGCCCTTTGTTGAGAAAATCCATTTCTTGTTTGTTTAATTTTATTTATGTTGTGTTAAATGTTTTTTCGTGAAATGTATATGTGGAGTTATTTTTAGTTTGTGTGTGATATTTAAGTTTGTTGGTTTTGAGGTTATGTTTATTTCTTATTTGTTGTTGTGTTTAGTGTGTTTGTTCATTTGTGAATTGTATGACGTTTTTTAGTTCAGTATGGTGTATTATTTGTGTGTGTTCTTGTCGTAGGTATTAAAGTTGGGTATTAAGTCTTTGGTAATTGGTTTTGTATTTCTTTTTGTGTGCATAACGTTTTACTGTGGTTTTAAAGTATAAATTTTGTGCTTGTTATATACTTGTTTGCGCTCATATGTTTTTTGATTTATTTTAATGTGTGCATATTTTGTTGTTATGTTGTGTGTGATCCATTTTTTGTTAACTGAGATATGTTGTGTTGTAAGGGTTATCTTGAGATTAGTCCGTCTGTATTCCTTGATAGTCTAGGATCGCCGATCCATATTGTACATGTACATCTTAAGGTTTTTTCTATGAATTACACCTTTCTGTATTACCTTAGCAAAAAAACCACTACTTACAGATCTATTCAGCAGACGCGTTTCGAGTTAATCTAACTCGTTAGCGCGAAATGGGTCTGCTATAAAATTATTGCTAAATAATTAAATAGCATTTTTTTGCAAAGTTAATAATAGAAAAACCTTTAAGATGTACAACACAAAAACTTTAAGTTTTATTATTAAATGTGTTACATTATATTTCGTACGTTTTCAATATATAACTAGCTGTGGTTAAAGCAGCAGAACAATGTAGCAAATTTTATATAAATAAGATTTTTCATTTTAAGTAAACCATTTTTATTTTCAGAGACAAATTGAAAAAAAAATAAAATTTGGGATAAAATAAAACCGAAGATACTCGAAATTAGAACTCATTAATATTTAATTGACAGCTAATAAAATTCTTACAATTTTTTATCAACCCGTTTTTAATGTTGATACGAACCACATTTTATACCTATATATAGCAGGTGCTGTTTTGCGTGTAAATTCAGTTCACACAACACTCAATAGATACAATAATAAGCCGTTACCCTGAAACTCCTGTCCCAGTTCTTGTTGCGGAAGCACTACGAAAACCTCATTTTCTTTTAACTTGTCTATTTCCGTAGGAAATAACGTTTTCGTAGCGAACCGTAATAACACCTCCCTGCTAAACTCGCAATGAAACCGCCTAGATGTTGATCTATATTATATTTACATGGAAAATACAAACTCTCCTCTCTCGCAAATTAATTTAATTATCTAAAACTGGTAATAAACATTTATACGTAGAATGTACCTATTTTTTCTTAATTTAAATCTAGTCACTACAAAAATAAAATATTTTTCTTTATAATATTTAATATTAATTAAATAAAAATTATTAACTTATTACTTTAAAATATTATTTAAGAAACAACATAAATTTGATCTTACATTTTAGTATATGATTGTAAGATAAATTACAATTCTATTTTTATACGAAACACGTTTTAAAAGCTGTTTAATCATTTTTAAGGAAGTTAGATTTTAGATGAACGTTTCCATTTCTGAAAACTGTAGCACACAAATTAACGGTAAATCAATTATTTCTTCTTCAAATACCAATAACAATTATGGGGTTTCCTAAAATTTCTATTGACTGCAAAAAGAAGATTCAGTAGACAACAAAAGTTGTCATGCAAAAACAAACGAATGAAAGTAGCATTTGCATAAACTTAAAGGTGGAACTCTTGACATAGTTTCATTAATTTATGTAGAGAATTGTTCAGCATACTTGAAATGAAAACAAACAGCAATAAAACCTTAATTATATTCCACAATCCCACCTTAATTTGAGTTTGAATAGAGAAAATGTAAATAATAGAATCTGATTTAAAAATACTGAAATATAAGGAACTAAATATCTACTCAATGAATAGAATATTATTACATTCCTTTTGTTATTAAAATGATGTAAAAACAATACGTCAAACACTTACAAGACGGATTTAATTTAACCTATTCTCCTATATAAAGTAAAATCTATATAGAAATAGCATAATAATACACTTTATTATCTATTATTCCATTTATATGATGGTTAATACTTTGGTTTAATATATATGTATGCTTATAGGATACACTATATCTTCTACTGGAATGCGTGTAATTATAATTTTTTCGCACTGATCCATGTATATTGTATATATCTGCTACGTAAATGTCATATTTTTAGCACTATCATGTATTATATATTGTATATATAAATATACAAGTGTGTGTGTGTATTAATTATTTATATGAATAAATCCTTATTCCTGAAAAGAAATCAAATTGTTTCACATACATACAAAACAATCCTACATCTACGAAAGCAGGTTTACTGTACACTAAACAAATGGAAGTTGGATACACATAAATTAGAGAATTAGCTTTTCACATGAGGTCAGGCATAAACATCGAAGAGGATGTAGTAAGCCCATTCTCCAGAGACATCCTTTGGTAAAATGGCACAAAAACGACTCGAGGATTGTATTAAATCAATTTTCTTATTATTAAAAGTTATCAATTGAATTAAATTGAATTAAATGTTAAATAATTTTCCCAATGCACCAAAGGGTTAAATGTTTCACAAACAAAAATAGATTTCCCATTAATTAATTTGGATATATATATATATATATATATATATATATATATATATATATATATATATGACAGGTAATATAAATACCGTAGATTTTATTTCTATAGGATAAAATAAGGTTGAAATCACCACAAAAGTATGTGCAAATTTACTTTAACTATGCTCTGTATATGTATATATATATATATATATATATATATATATATATATATATATATATATATATATATATATATATATATATATATAAATATTGCAGTATGTATTCATGTGTATTAATAAAGAACTAAGTAAAAATACAAATACGAGAATTATAATTGAATTTATAATTCAAAGCTTTTCATTGGCTAACAGTACCAACATCATCAGGAATATTGCATCAACATCAATATTTCTGATGATGTTGGTACTGTTAGCCAACGAAAAGCTTTGAATTGTAAATTCAATTTTAATTCTTTTATTTGTATTTTGACTTAATTCTTTATATATATATATATATATATATATATATATATATGTATATATATATATATATATATATATTATTTATTTATTTATACGTATAAGTATATATACTTCAATAATAATAATATAAAAATAATAAGTATATATACATATATGTATATATATATATTTATTTATTTATACATATAAGTATATATACTTAAATAATAATAATATAAAAATAATAAGTATATATATATATGAATATGTATATGTATATAAATAAATGTATATGTAATATCGAGATCCATACGAACAAAATTTAGATACGTATATAAAATATAAACTTTAGTTACATTTTATTATAAAACGTAATAACCTCGTGCCAGAGGCATTGTCTCGCCCTAATGTAGAAATAAAGAAAGTAAACCACAATATATATGTATGAGAGGGCAGTAGCACCAATGTCACTATTTTTTACTTCCTCGTTTTATTTCGCAAAAAAAGGAAACAACTATAACGATGCAATTTGGGTATAGGGTAACACTATATCTTTTATTGTATCGCAGCACGAAACGCTCCAACCTGATGTTCGTGGTTTTATGATGTCTTAAATTACCAGGGTACTGGGTTATTTATAGTTGGGTTGATGATAAAAATCACCATGGGATAAGTGTATTATGGGAAAATCGCTGAGAGCTTTAATAGCAACCAACTTGAAATTATAGCAAAAACAATTGTCTCATCCAATAAAATTAAGAAAATATAATAACAATTCATGTTTCTGAAATCATTGTTTAATTTATTTTAAATATTTTTTTTTTATTGTTGTTTTTTGTTAGAATTTATTATTCACTTTTCATTCAATATTAATTTATAAAATAAAGCCTTTATAGCCTTCAATAAAAGTCACACACAATATTAAATTTCAAATATCTAAATAGACACACACACACGCATACACACACACACACACACACACACACACACACACACACACACACACACACACACACACACACACACACAGTCACTTCTGTGTCTGTATTTTTCATGAAAAAATAATACAGGAAATTATTTTTGTCGGAGTCGAGAGAATATGCTTTTATATTCGTTTAGTATTTTACATAACTCTAAAGTAATAATTCACAAACTCATTTTAATTTTTGTTTATAATACTATAATTAAAAGATACTTAACTAAGTGAATACGTAATGGGCTTACTTGTTGACGCATTTCAAAACAATTGTTCCTTTTACGAAGCAAAGCATCTACTGGCGGCCTCTCGTTAGGTACAATGGTTGTCGGGATCGATTTATTATTGTGGTTTTGAAGTATGTAATGGAAAAAGGGTGTTGGCTTCAAAATGTGTGATCATTTAATATGTTTTATTTATCGGATTCGTAGTGTTTGAGTATCTCGTATTTGTCTAAAGTTGTTACATTTTTACTTTGTTTTAATATGTGCAAAGTATTTAATCTAGTATGTATGTCCGTGTGTGTGTGCTGCGTGTTTTATAGGTGTGTTGCGTAGCTGGATTTTAGGTTTAGTTGGTTTCTTTGGGCAATGTGATATTTAAAAACGTGTATCGAATGACCTACCGGTTTTGCCGATATAATAACTGGGACAATCATTACATGTTAATTTGTAAACATCGTCTGCGTAGCCATTTGATGATATTTCTGTTTAATTTTCAAGAGTATGTTGTCTATGAGTGTATGTTGGCAGCCGTTTTGTTGAGTGATGTATTTTATTGTATTGAGTACTTCGTCATAGCCTTTCTGTAGCGTAGGTATATAAATTAGGTGGTGTAACATATGATTAAATGCAGCGTGTTTGTGTTGTCTGGGGTGATTAGACAAAACAAAAATACTTGAAATCCATATTGATTCATCTGAAAAAGCCAAAATATGTGAAAATGCGTTTTAAATAATTGTAATAATGTAAAAGGGAAATATTTAAGTACTTATCATATATCATGTTCGCTAACGAGCGGCGCATATCTGTGCAGTCTGGTTTATCTAGACAGACTGGCTGTAAAGATTCGATCCACACAGAGCGTGTTAATGTATGTCCGACCATCATTAGAGACTAAAAGTGGAATATCGTTGTAATATGTTATTATACTACATAAAAACACTACAAGTATGTTTGTTGAATGTATATTTTTGTTTTGATCTTTTTAGTGTTTTTTCGGATGGCGCATATATGAGCCGGTAGGTTTATAGCACGATATCCTATCGAAGAGCCATTACAAAAACTTACATAAACAAACACCCAACCAACATGTCTTGGATAGCAATACTAAGCAAAATGCTTATGTATACCTATATACCGAAAAAATACAGTCAATATAAATATCATAGTAACAGAGACAAAATATGGTTACATTTGATTTCTAGAAGGAGTACAAAATATTACAAACGCACCAATCACTTTTGAGATGTTTACATCTTTTGTAACTCTAAAGTTATAATTGTAGTTAACCTATTAAAACATGATCATTCAAAATAAAAACTGCTCAAGTGGCACGAACGAATAAACAAGAGTGTCATTTTGATGTCATTGACCTTGATAACTGAGATACCAAATGCTGGGCATCAAACAACAGACATGTCTACAGAGAGACACCGATATTTATTTAATTAGAGCTTAGCTAGTGAGAACTATTCACAAAGGTAAAAATCAAAACATTTTGTGAACTAGTGTGCTTGTTTATTAAAAACTAATTTTTTGTGAGATTTTGAGTAACCTATTTTGCCTTTTACCTTTGTGAGATGCCAAAATATCACAAACATTCACTGGTTTGTCAGAGGAATAAAAGTAAACCGCAGTGTGCCAAATATGATCCGTCGGTCCACCTCAACCACCCCAAGCGGCGCATATGTGTGACATCGATCCAGGACGACAGACCGTACAGCGTATATGAGACTCGGATGGTCTATACCAATAGTTATTTGGTTAACATTGAGGTAGCAAACGTGTTATATTGAAAGTAGAATACATCATCTAGCAAACGTGTTGGGTAATTTAATTTTAATTTTCGCTGATAATTTATCTCAAAATCTCTTCATATACAACATGATGGTTGTTTCATTTGGTTTGTTTCATATAGCTGTAGGAATTAATAGTCATAGGCTTAGCCAAAATAATACACTCTGTGTAGACATGTTAGAACCGAGTTCTAAGTAAAATATAACTTTTTTATAACAACATTAACATTTCTGAATAATAATTTCATGTTTACTATTACGTATCAATCTCACTATGTAAACTATATTTAAAGTGTTTAGAATAGTAAGAGAATATACAAAACTCGCTTTGAGGTCTTAGTACTAGGAAGAGTTGGTCTGTGTTTGGATAAATTATACATGTTACACAATGTAATTCTGAGTTCGATACAATATTTATTATTTTGCCTGAAGTCGGTAATCTAGTTATTCCATCGTTACATTGCAGATGAGCATCACAACAGTTAACTGAAGTTAGGTTTTAAAAATAAGATTGCCTCGAAAGGAACAACATTGAATAGATATAACATAGTGAATACAGATCTAATTTAGAGGCAATATTTCACCTCAAAAAAGAGTAGGTGATGACCCATCATGGTTGATCTACAGATAGTAATTACTAATGTCCCTAGATCGATGTTGCGGCTTGTACGAAACGCAAATGTCTTTTAGAAAATAACTTTAGAAAAACTGACGTCAGAGAGTCAGGAACTGATTGCTGTCTACACAACATTAATTTATAAACCGATAACCAAACTAAGTGCAGCTTGTCTTCGGTCCATTAGCACTGAAGTAACAAATTAGAGTAGCTGCCTAATACTTAATTTTAAGTTTTCATTTATTCTCTAAAATTGACCTCATTCTGAAGATAATATAAATACATTTTAAAATGTGACACTTCATTAGTTTAAAACTATTCTGAAGAACCCATATGGGGTCATTATGTTTAGTAAGATACTGCATTACATTCTGACAGCTTGTTGAGACAAGTTTCAAAGTATTCAGTCTCACTTACTCAACCTACACCCATATATTGGTAACATTATATGTTATTCAACGATCTAATGTAACCAGCAGTTTAAGAATATAATTAAAAATGTGAAGAGCGCTTCACATTATTGTATTCTGTTATTAGCTACATGCAACAACCTAAAACGTGTAGTCTAAATTTGTGATTAAAAGTCAAAAGTAATTAAATAAAGAAAGTAATTAGAGAAACTGCCTAGATATATTCTAGTAGGTAGAGATAAATATATACTTTATCTCCGGAGTAAAATATAAATCTACACCCTTACTTTGAAGAGGGGAAACCTCCCAGAAACTTAATACTTATTTTTTGAACTTTTATACTCTTAAACGGTATCATACAAGTAGGTTAAAATACATTTTTAATCCACTTTGTAAAGAAGTTGAGGTTTTCCTTATGTTTTGTTTGTGGAAATGAAGTCGTCAAAGTTGGTGAATGATTTATTGAGTGCTTGATTTTTTTTGTTATGAACCTTTGAATATCTATGTTATATGTATATGTATATATATGAATTTATCCATGTAATTATATCAACAACAAATACTATATAAAAAGATAATGAAAGCCAGCTAAAATTAAAGTTAATTAAGAAATTAATTAATACCAATTAGGACGAAACTACTCGCTTTATTCAATATTTCACCTTTACCTCATATTCAATATTTAATAATAATTGCTCTTAAAGTCTGTTTTAAAACTCAATCTATATATTCCATCTCTTCCCTGGAAGAATAATATTCAATTACACTATTCTATCCCTAATACATCCTTCTTTTCTCTCAACTGAAACAATTTCAAATGTGTGATTATTATAGTGCCAGATTTAATGATGCATTTGCCGTCTCGTTATATTTGTCAACTCTGTCAACTTCGTTTAGTATATATTTAAAACTCTAAGTGGAAAATTGCCATGCGGTACATTTAAAACAATTAAATTTCCTAATAAGATAATAATTAATTAATAAGATAATAAACATTTTCCTTAATTTTATGAATATAAGATATAAAAATAGGATTATTCGGAAGATATGTAACATAATGGAAGGGAATTTTCATTTGAATTCATATATGAATGAATTAATTAAAACAATATAATTAAACCTGAGACCAAGTAAAAACTATAAGTAAAGTGAAGTGTGAGGAACTATGTAAAGTAGCAAAATAATTAACTATTGGATTTTAAAGGTGATCACAAAACATAGCTTTCTCGTTACGCAAACTTAAATACTAAGTGCATTCATAGCATCCAACACAGTTAAAAAACACCTACACAGTTAAAAAACACTAGGAAAACATTTCAGGGCGAGGTATACAAGATTACATGCAACAACAGCCCCAGCCTTTACATAGGACAAATAGGGAATACACAACCAAAACACACTTCACTCATATACTGACATAGACACAAAACTAAAAATCCCACACTGCATAAAAAAAAGCATCAAACGTAACACAGTAGAAAACTATGAGGTATATAAACACCATAAATAACAAAACACACTCACAATCAAGTACCATATTTGAACATCTAACTAGCAATTACTCTATGAACCATAACACACCACAGAACAGAAATACACCACGGACTTATACCAACAAAACACACATTAGCAACAGACTTGTCAGTAATGCACAGCATTGAATAATGTGCTGCCCTAGCGCGAAAAGCGTCTGCTAAGTAAATGAGTAGGCTAAGTAGTGGTTTTTTGTCATGTTAATATAAAACATGTAATTTAATAGTAAGTTTATACTATGAAATTATTTAATTTTGTAGTTCTTGCGCATTATGTAAGCTAACACGTTTTCTAGCTAATTAGAAATAATGTGAGCATGCTTACATTGCAAAGTAAGAAAAAGGAAATCATCTTTACGATTTCTTCATACTATGTAAAGCTTAGAATATTTTGATACAATTAAATAAATATCGGTTAAAAAATACAACGAGCAGAAATAGCATTAAATTTGTTTAAAAGCATATTTGGATTTTGAAACTGTCGATAAACTAGTGGAATGTCTTATTAAATAATGCTAACAAGTAGTTCTCAAATGTAATATAATCACATATTTTGAAAATATAAATCTTATTATTTAATCTGAAACAGTTTTGGTTTAGTATGGTCTTTAGGCATTTTGTAATTTGGTTTGTCTATTTGGGGTTGGTTTTAAAATCAGTTAATTTGTTTTTTATTAAGAGAATAATCTTTATTTGAGTGTTGATCTTGTGTATTTTAATGAGGGCTTCATTTTAGGGGGATTTGGATTGTCTTTTATATACTGTTAAGGCGATTTTGGCTGAATAATTTGTTATTGTTTTTTCTTATCTGTATGATTTCGTTTTGGTATTTCTTAGTCTTTGTTTAATTCTATGCAGTGGTTGGATTTTATGAATTCTTCTGTTTTTCATTATATTCTTATTTTTATATTGTTACTGTAGCGTTATTATTCCGCTTTTGTTGATGTTAATTCATTTTTGTATAGTTAATGTTTCAATTTGTGTTTATGGTTTATTTGAGTTTTATTTTTGTTGTGGTTTTACTTTATGATTTTTTTGTTGATAATTTTGTTGGCTACGTGTAATGCTGTATTTTTTATGTTATCTTGGTTTTCATGGTTTATTGATATATCTGTCCTAACTATGATGTTTTCTATTGTTCTTTATATTTTTGCTTTGATATTTGTTCTAGTGCTATTTTCAAGTATCTGTATGTCTTCTTCGGTGAATTTAGTTATTTTAATGTTTACAAAGCTGAGGTGTAATTTATGGTTCGTTGTGCTATTATCTATGATATTTTCCAACTTTTTCTATGAGTTTTTTAATTTAGATTCTATTTTTTTCATTTTTATTATAAATAATTTTTTTTAAGTAAATATAATTTGAAGTTATTGTTGATTTTTTGTTTTCATATAGCATCAGCATTTAATTTATTTGTAGTTTTTTTATCCGTTTTCTAATGCAATTTGATATTTCATATTTTTGTCTTTTATTTGATCATGTATGTTCATTGTTGTTTTGTTCAATTGATTTTCCTATGGGTATTATTGCTTTTGTAATAAATACTAGAGCCGTGCAATATTTGGTGTCCATACATTTTGCTTTTTTGTGTCTATAATTTTGACGGTGGTTTTGACAGTTGATTACAGGTCTCTTACAGGTCTATAAATTACATATAAATATATATGTATATATATATACATATATATATATATATATATATATATATATATATATATACATATATATATATATATATATATATATATATATATATGTATATATATCGTAACAAGCTTACTATGTAAACAATATTTAATGTGTTTAGAAAATTAAAAGAATATACAAAACTCACTTAAGGGTCTTAGTACTAGGAAGAGTTTGTCTGTGTTTGGATAAATTATACATGTTACACAATGTAATTCTGAGTTAGATACAATATTTATTATTTTGCCTGAAGTCGGTAATCTAGTTATTCCATCGTTACATTGCAGATGAGCATCACAACTGTTACCTGAAGTTAGGATTTAAAAATATGATTGCCTCGAAAGGAACAACATTGAATAGATATAACATAGGGAATAAAGATCTAATTTAGAGGCAATCTTTCACCTCAAAAAAGAGTAGTGTTGATCCATCATGGTTGATCTGCATCCAGTAATTGCTTATGTCTCTAGATCGATGGTTGCGGCTTGAATGAAACGCAAATTACTTTAAGAAAATAACTTTAGAAAAACTAACGTCAGAGAGTCAGGAGCTGATTGTTGTCTGCACAACATTAATTTATAATGCGATAACCAAAGTGCAGCTTGTCTTCAGTCCATTAGAACTGAAGTAAAAAATTAGATTGGCTGCCTATTATTTATTCTTAAGTTTGCATTTATTCTCTAAAATTGACCTTATTCTACAGATTTAAAAAAATAAATTTTAAAATGTGACACTTCATAACTTTGAAACTGTTCTGAAGAACACATGTGTGATTATTATTATTATCGAGATACTGTATTACATTCTGACAGCTTGTTGAGACAAGTTTCAAAGTATTCAGTCTCCCTTACTCAACCTGCACCCGTATATAAGCAGTTTAAGGATATAATTAAAAATGTGAAGTGCGCTTCTCAATATTGTATTCTGTTGTTAGCTGCATGCAACAACCTAAAATGTGTGGTCTAAATTTGTGAATAAAATTCAAAAGTAATTAAATAGTGAAGGTAATTAGAGAAATTGCCTAGATATATTCAAGTAGGTAGAGATATATTTATACTTTTTTCCGGAGTAAAATATAAATCGACACCCGTACTTTGAAGAGGGGAAACCTCCCAGAAACTTAATACTTATTTTTTGAACTTTTATACTCTTAAACGGTATTATACAAGTAGGTTAAAATACATTGTTAATCCACTTTGTAAAGAAATTGAGGTTTTCCTTATTTTTTGTTTGTGGATATGAAACCATAGGGTTGGTGAATGATTTATTAAGTGCTTGATTTTTCTTCTTATAAAACCTTTGAATATGTATATTATATGTATATGTCTACATATGAATTTATCCAAGTAATATATCAACAAATACTATATAAAAAAAATAAAGAAAGCCCATTAAAAATAAAGATAACTAGGAAATTAATTAATAAAAATTAGGACGAAACTACTCGCTTTATTCAATATTTCACATTCACCTCACATTCAATATTTAATACTAATTGGTCCTAAAGTCTGTTTTAAAACTCAATTGCTATATTCAATCTCTTCTCTCGAATAATATTATTCAATTTATACTAATCTATTCCTAATAGATCCTTCTTTTCTCTCAACTGAAACAACTTCAAAAGTGTCATTATTATAGTGCCAGATTTAATGATGCATTTGCCGTCTCGTTATATTTGTCAACTTCGTGTACTATATATTTAAAACTCTAAGAAAAAAAAATTAAATTTCCTAATAAGATAATAATTAATTATTATTATTATAAATAAGATAATTACCTTTTCCTTAATTTTATGAATATAAGAGATAAAAATAGGATTATTCGGAAGATATGTAACATAATGGAAGGGAATTTTCATTTGAGTTCATAATTGAATGAATTAATTAAAAAATATAATTAAACCTAAGTCCAAGAAAAAACTAGAAGTAAAATGAAGTGTGAGGAACTATGTAAAGTTGCAAAATAATTAACTATTGCATATAAAAGTGAGTATAACAATGCTAACTATGCTCAATACTTAATCGTATTTTCCGTTGTGAGAGATATTTTATTGTTTTAAAAATGCTGTTACTGTTGAGAAGTGTAAACGTTCTACTGCAATTTTAGATTTAATAAAGATAATTGGAGAAACTCATTTGTTTGTATATTTCTAGTTTTGTTTTAATTAAATGTCCCAAAATACATTGTTGAAGGTTTACCTTGGTCAATATTTCTAGCATTTTCAAAACAAATAATTATAATTAACTACAGCATATTATTCTGTTGTTACGCTACTATATTCACTTTTATACGGTCTGTCTAATTACCAAGAACTTAATATATATTTTGTATCATGTAAAATTTAGTTTGTAAATGTGCTTCGATAAATAGATTTACGTAATAGAATTTTTAAATATCCACATTTTTATATATATCCAATTTATGTATACACTTATTCGTATTCCTAAACCAAATCTTATTGTTTGGGTTATGGAATTCATGGTTTTTGATATTACTTTGAATATAATAACTAATATGAATATTTTGTGATGGTAACTTATTTTTCTTTGTCATGTGGCCTAGATATTTTGTTGCAATTTTGAAAGAAAATTGATTTTTTATAAATGATTGGTTGCCTATGTCTTTCGGTTTAATTTCAAAAGGGAGTTATATAGGAGTTTATATAGATAACTAAGTATTATTCAAACAAAACACTCTCAATTCTGAAAAACGATACTCCATTTCTTACTTAGTCAGTTTTAAATTCTTAAAACTTTTAAATAATATTGTTGCTATTTTATCAGTAACGTAACTCATAAAACTAAATCGTTTTAGGACACACATTTTATACCTAATATGCCAATATATATATATATATATATATATATATATATATACATATGAATAGCATTATACATACACACACACACACACACACACACACACATATATATATATATATATATATATATATTACATATTCACCGATTTTTGGGATTGAGCATTAAAATTAACCACTAAACATCTTTAACTCCTCTTTTAAGAGGAGGCACTACTTTGCTGTTTCACTAAAGTGTTTTATAAATTCGGGAAAGATTCTGTCCGGACCCGCTGCTTTCCCGTTTTTTAGTGGCTGATTCCAGTTCATGTCTTAGGAAAGGGTTAACCATTTCAGGTGTCGGCTGAGTTTTGAGAAGTCCCACTGATTGCTGTTTGTCATTGGCTCGTTGTCAATGGTGCATAGTGATTGCAGATTTGCAGATGGCTTGTTTGACGTCTTTTGGGCTTGTGAGCGTCTTTCCATTGAAAGTGATTGGTTACCATGTGAAGTTACGTTTGTCGTTATTGAGCCTTGAAATAAAATGGTGAACTTTAAAGCCGTCCTTTCTAAAATCTAGTTCTGCAACAAAATTACGGTATATGCTTCTTTTCGAATTGACGATCTCCCTCTTGAATTGGGCTTGTTTTTTTCTGAGTTGGATACAGTCTTCGAGGATACTGGTAGCCTCTGCCTTTTTCCTGGCTTTATTACATTCCCTATGTACGTTTGTAAGATTTTCATTCTAAAAAGGCTTATATTTATCGACATAACCTCTGGGTATGCATTTTTGGTGATCTATAAAATATTCTTCTCAAAAGCCGCTACGGACTGGTCAGGGTTATCATGTATGACGGTAGGAGTGAGGAGTTGATCTGTTGTTTGTTCACAAGCGGTCCAGTCTGCCTTTTTGAAATTCCAGCAAGGAAGAAGTAGTTTTTAGACATTGTTTTGTTTAGGTTGCACCTGTAGGAATAAGGTTCTATGACTATATCCCTCAACATCATCACTCAGTCTTAGGTCAGGTGTGTTTATCAGTTTTGGGTGTACTAGGCACATGTCAGGTGTGCTGGTGCTTCCACCAAACCATAGAAAGGTGGGTTCTGATAGTAAATGGATCAGTTGTGTTTTATCAATAAAATTTTCCATTTCGTGGCCAGGTGCATTGTGGTCGGAGTAGTTCCATTTAGGGGGGGGGGGAGTGAGCATTAAAGTCCCCTAGTATAATGGAGTTGCGGTGTCGCGATGACATTTCTTATGATGCTTGTGTTTAGGTTGTTAGTTGGTGAATTATAAACACCAATGATTACGCAGTAGTGTCCTTTTATCCAGACTTCTAAAAGTACAGCTTCGTGTCTGTTGATTTCCTTCATTAGGTGAAGCACCTTAAATTTGCATGCTGCGTTGTTATTTCCACCGACAACAACCGCTGAGGCCAATTGTTTTGTCCGTGGTAAAATAAAAGTGGTAGAATTTACAGTGTCAACATTATCTGGAGAGTCCGTTGAGGTTCCAGCTTCAACTACAATGAAAACATCTGGGTCCAACTCTGTGAACTTTGCATTATTAAGATTAGTACGGGGAACCGGTCGTTAAACCCTGAGAAGAGCTGACTTTGAGATGGCAACTTGATACATTCTATTTGGTCATCTCTAGAAGGGTCTTATTGGTAGAGATTTGTCGTAGGAGTTCTAGCGTTACCAAGGGTGCACCATCAGGAGGCCTGGTACATCCCCCCCATTTACAAACCGTAACCATATTTTACCTTATTTCAATATATAAATATATACACTCAAAACAATGATTATTAATTTAATATAAAACAAATCGTATGACTCTTTCTATCTTTGACATTATATAAATAGACGTAGAAGAAGTCATCCGTATGAACTGCAATTAGCGTGATACCGGCAAATTGAAATGGTAATTTAATCAACGTGATCGGTGCCGGTAGATAGATGCAATCACACTGCTGTATATTAAATTCCTTTATATACCTTGTTATTTATTAGGTTTCTAATAAATATTATTTCATTTCGTTATAATTGTTGGTGGCTATAAAACAAATGATTCAAGTTCAGTTGCATTATTGTACCAAAATATCCCAATTTTTTGTAAAAAATGTTACTGTTTGTAAAATAATAATTTTTATTTATTATTTTCTTAGAGATAATAAAAAAATTATTAAAATGGTAACAAAACAATTTGTTTCATTGATTTGATATACAAAATAAATGATAGATTCTCTAATATTTAAGATATAAGCAATGAGATTACATCCAATGATATTCTAGGAAAAAGTTTTAAAATACTTATAAATAATAAATACTCATTTAAATAATATCTCTATTGATATTTTCTATTTAAAACCTTTACAAAAATCAAAATGTCTACCATATTAAATTACCGTTTTACATTTTGCTTCGATTTCATAAAATCTTAAATTTTATTTTATAACTATGGTATTTTGGACAATATTATAATCACAATTTTTGTAATTTTTTAATGAAATAATAATAGTTGTGTATTCCACCTTCACGTGAGCTACTAGGTATCACTAAACACTTTGAAATGTTTATAAACTTGCCTATAGTAGCACTTACATTGTTTGTTGAGAACGGTCGTTTCGGTCTGAGAGGTTGAGTTACGGTCTGAGTTGACAAGGGGACACATCTCCCGAAACGGCCGTCCTCAACAAAGTAAGGGCTACTATATGCAAGTTTATAAACATTTAAAAGTGTTTAGAATAATAGTGTTTATATGACTGTTACATTTAAATTTTAAAACCGATATAATGAATATCCGTTTAAGCGTATTTTTAATTATTGCTGAAAACTTTATCTTCGGAGAGATGTAATAACATATATATATATATATATAGTCTATATATATATATATATATATATATATATATATATATATATATATATATATATATATATACCTATCTTAAACTTTTATTGATTATTATTCAATTTTTATTTTAAAATTATTATTTTATAAAATTTCAGAATAAAACAAATGTGGAAAACCTCTGTTTTAAAATTAAAACTTAATATTCTATGAAACTGAAAAAGCATGAATATATATATTTGCTATATTCTTGATTAATGCTCCTTTATCACGTGAGGGCTATATCTTGCAAGATACAAATTTTACACTTATTAATATTACGCGTCTAAAGTTTACATACACTTTAATAAACTATTTCCCTTTGTAAATGTCTACTTAATCACTTTCCGTAATTAGATTCTGTTTTGTACTTTTGAAAATCTTTTTCTCGTTCAATTACACAACATTTAAAAAAGTATTCTACACTAGGGAGTAGTTTAAAATTTCCAAATACATAATATTTAACGATGAAGATACTTTCTTACTTATCCTCTTTAAAGAATATTTGATAAATCTTTATACGGATTCCCTTGACCGTTTTTTCAAATTTGAAGGCATTTTTCCGTATTTGAATGTAGACAAAAACTCATAATAGCTTTAAATTCATCTTACATTTATTGTAGACGTATCAACTTCTATGATTTGATATCTGTCTCCCAAATCGTTTACCTAAAGCATACAGATATGTTCATGCTTTTATATCTAGATAAATTCAGTCACCCTAGACCATACTATTAGTAACATGGATTCAAATTTTTGTGATATGAACACACCTTAATATAGAATTTCTATTTCTAATAAATGCTTTTCTTTGTCCTAATTTTATATTTATAATGCAATCTATTTTTCAATATTTCATTATAGCGAAAAACAAATACCCAAATTTATACTGTTCTTTGGATTTTACACCCTCCTCTACTTTCAGGTCATTTATTTCCGTATCCTTGTTTTATGAAATATAATTTCTTTCTAAAATAAAAAAAGAGACTATGTTACGTTTTCATGTTTTTGTCTCTAAAATATTTAAATTTCAACATTTAAAAAAATTAATTATTTACAATTAGGTGGTAACGCAGAGTCTATTCTATGCAATTTTTAATCCATATTCTGAAACTCACGCACACACAATCGTACTTTGACACAATTTATGATAATGGAAATCCTTTATTGCAAGGCAAATGTTGAGCAAATTTAATTAGCTGATATAGTATCTGGCCAACCACGATCTGTAATCAGGCACTGTTGTATTGAACTGCATGGCCCTTGTAATTAGCAGATAATACATTATTGCATTACCCAATTATTACTACAATACTAAAACATGTAATAACTTCCAACAACACCAATTACACACATGACCTTATCTTTTGTTTATTACGTTTATCACATAAACTAATCAGCGAAAATACAATTAAAAAAAAACTTATTTGTAAGTTATATCATAAGGGCATAAATTTATATTTATAATATTAATGTATTTGCTATTGGAATTTGCTATTCAAAATTCAACCCGCATTTTAACCCTATTACCTGTTAATAACTATTAATTTTTATATAGGCTAATGACAGATGTCAGAAAGGATTAGCCATAGAAGGCTAATCAATGGGATCACCCCTCTCAAGTATAATATCAGAAATGTACCTCCAAATACTTGATAATCAAACAAATCATAAAAACACATCACACCAATGGACATTGGATACGATATGATGACGATGGATTATATCAAAATTATTTTTATAAAAAAATTATAATTTTATGATTAGCATCTCATAAAATAAGGTTATAAATAATAATATCATCCTATATGAAGTTTCAACTTACACCCTAACATTAAATTCACCACGAAACTAGAAATAAATAATAAAATAAACCATCTAGACTTGTTTTTTTTATTATTATTAAAACTCGGAGGGACCTTATCGGTGTAGAGTACTTAGCTGCAGCCTTTAGACTGCTAATAATCTAGACCTAGCAATAACCAGAAATACAAATAACATTGAATACTTCAATGTTAGGAAACCCACACAAACCATTCATACAATACCAAACCACTTTAACCATTCTCCAAAATATTAGAATTAATGACAGATGTCAGAAAGGTTTGCTTTTTTAAAACATTCAACGTTTCAAACACTCAATTGGGGTTTGTTTTGTAATTGTTTAATTTAAATTGAGCTCTTAAAAAGGAATTTCAAAGAGATATTCGAAACGTTGAGTGTTTTTAAAAAAAGCAAATTTGTATGTGATCTGTCATTAGCCTAAACAAATTGTTCAGAGCAAAACGTTTTTTTTTCCGGACATGTTACCAGGACTCTAGAAGTTGTTATTAGCTTCTTTTTCTATTGCTCATAATCCTGACGATTAATTTCAATATAAACTAATCACGAAGTCTACTTCACGCAATCTTTTCATTTCAAAGACAGGCTAAATTAATTTTACATTTCAATATCACAAGTACATAAAATGTTGAAAAGTATAAAGAAGACAAGTCACTAGTCTAAGAACATAGTTACGTTATTTTATGTATAAATCTTTTGTTCTCAGTTATATATATATATTTATAACTCTACCATTTCAGTCAATCAGCGGCCATATTTTATTTTAACATATTTTGCCTGTCACTAAATGTAGAGATGTAAAATTAAGTAAAATAATTATTTATTTTGCAAATGTATTTATTACAGGTATTTTAATGAATGGTTGTGACAAATAATGTTCAATTATTATTATATTTTCCAATTTAAGACGTAATATTCAACAGTTACAGTAGTTTCACTCTTTATATATAATTTTAATGTTTCTCAAAACAATGAAACATGAACATAGTGGAAACATGACTTTTACATACTTGAATGTTTCTTCATATAACCCTTTAACCCTTTTCTTTCTTTATCGTACACACACAAACACACACACACACACGTGTGTGTGTGTGTGTGTGTGTGTGTGTGTATGTGTGTGTGTGTGTGTGTGTGTGTGTGTGTGTGTGTGTGTGTGTGTGTGTGTGTGTAATGTATATAACAATTTTCGTACCCAGTGAATCTTTGCTCATTTCATATAGTTAGCATTTCTACTTGTATCATACTGATTAGGAGGGATAAAATTTTAACTGAGGGAAACAACAAATTGTTATTTCTTAAAAAAAATTTCGAAAATCTACCCGCCTATAAAATATCACAAATATTCGGCAATAATCTAAAACACGAACTTAAACTGTAAAATAATACGCCATAAACAACTCAAATAAATTAACCGACCTACTAAAAACAATAAATATAACAAAAAACACTAAATTTAAATCATTTGATATCACAAACATGTAGGCCTACTCTAATACACCAAAAAAAGAAACCATCCAAATATAAAAAAACAAATTAACTGATCCTAAAACCAACCTCAACTACAAAAACCAAGTTACAAAATGCTCAATGACCTTACTAAACTAAAACTATTTCATATTTAATAATGATATAAATAAACAAATAGAAGGCTAATCAATGGGATCACCCCTCTCAAGTATAATATCAGAAATGTACCTCCAAATACTTGATAATCAAACAAATCATAAAAACACATCACACCAACGGACATTGGATACGATATGATGACGATGGATTATATCAAAATTATTTTTATAAAAAAATTATAATTTTATGATTAGCATCTCATAAAATAAGGTTATAAATAATAATATCATCCTATATGAAGTTTCAACTTACACCCTAACATTAAATTCACCACGAAACTAGAAATAAATAATAAAATAAACCATCTACACCTGTTTTTTTTATTATTATTAAAACTCGGAGGGACCTTATCGGTGTAGAGTACTTAGCTGCAGCCTTTAGACTGCTAATAATCTAGACCTAGCAATAACCAGAAATACAAATAACATTGAATACTTCAATGTTAGGAAACCCACTCAAACCATTCATACAATACCAAACCACTTTAACCATCCTCCAAAATATTAGAATTGATGCTTACAACCCCCTTTTATGCAGAATGCTAGAAACCACCTTTAAAAAAAAAAGGAAAAACAAATAATACATCAAGTAGCCTGAGAAATGGATACATCAAACAAACTATAGATAAATTAGAATTTAATATATTAAATAAATTAAAACAAACTAAAATTGAAATACAAATAACAACAAAACGGGCCACTTTCACATACACATTATACAATAAAGAAGCAAAAACTAAAATACTAAAAAGTAATAATATTAACATAGCTTACAAATATACAAGAAACATAATCAATAAAATAAACCAACCGGTAAAAAATATGGAATAACGGAATATATAAAATCGAGTACAAAGACTGTAACAAAATTAACTTCGGCCAAACAAAAAAGATATTAAAAGTCAGATATCAAGAACACCTTAATGTATATATCAAACGTCACATTTACAACTCAAACTTAGTTACATACGACGACAAAAACAAACATACATTCCTCATATTACAAAAAGTACAGGTAATAAAAAAACTACAAAAATGCCTTAAAATGACAATGCGGGAATAGCTACAAATTTATAAACATAAAAATATATCATAAACGGATAAATACAAATGAAATAAGAAAACGATACTTTATTAAAACTAACAGACAAAGGTAACCCCAAGACAAATTAAAAACGTTAAATAGTGCATTGAATCCGATAATAGAACAATAACGGTACACTACTTGACAACGGAAATTCCACTCACCTGGCAATATACTACAACACGGTCAGTTGATGCTCGACAGTGAAGATACTGTCAATCTTAAAAAGTTAACTCCCATAAATACCACATAAGATCTTTGTTTAAGTACATATAGTGAAAGTGATAAGAGAATACAAGAAAACGGTGTTGCAAATTATATTTATAAATATATATATATATATATATATATATATATATATATATATATATATATATATATATATATATATGTATATATATAAGTTATGTGAAAAATTTATGTGAACTTTTCATAATAAAATGCGTGCTAGGAAGTTTCCTGCTTACGCAGCTTTTGTATTATATAGGTGGTGAGAACAGAGCCCCGGCAGTGTGCAAGTCGCCTCTGTATCATACAGACGTTCTCCCTCCGATTGAATGTACATCAATTGTATTTGTTTTTTTTAAGCTAAATTATTGTAACCATTTCAAAATTAAATGTTTCGTAATTAAAAAAGGTTTCTAAAAATAGAATCATTTTTAAAAACCTTTCAAGCTTAATACAACACGTAACTGGTGCAGTCGGTAGGACATCTGGGAAAAATTAATGAACATAATTTTTTCGAGTTCATTCGTTAACCGAGATACTGCAAAAACGCGATTCGTTACAGAGCGCATATCTGTAACGACATCAAGAAAACTTTAGTAGAGTGAATATCTACAACAACTTAATAGAGCGCGTATCTATGAAGAGCACGAGTGAATATCGTGGAAAGTGAAAAGTGAAAAGTTGTTCAAATGAGAAAAGTATTTTGGATCCACTTGTAAGTAGATCGTAAGAAATAGAGTTAAGAAAAAGTAGAGTAAATACGTTTTAATTTTATATCATTGATTTTAATTTTATTATTTTAAAGAAAATAATATTTTAAAATGGCAACGCCAACATTAAAGAAGGAATATCTTGATATGATTCCTGAGTATAGTGGAGAGCCCACTATGCTCCACAGATTTATTTCAATATGCTATAAGGTAGTAAATAAGTTTTATGTAAACGAAAATCCAGAGGATTTTCAAAATGAATATGTTTTCTTCTATACTAGCTAAGTTAAAAGGCCAAGCATTAGAAATGGTAGTAAATTCAAATTCATATAATTGGCATGAGATTAAAAAAGTATTATTAACCAGCTATTCAGACAAAAGAGATTGCTTTACTTTAAATTTAGAAATGGCTGAGTTAAAACAAGAAAATAATGAATCACATTTTAAATTTTATGAGAGAATTCAAAAACTATTAAATTTACAGATCTCATTTTTTATTAATAAAGAGCCTCAAAGACAATTGGCCAAAGATGTTTTGATAGAATATGTACAGAAATTAGGATTAAGAGTTCTCCCTAGAGGTTTACATGAACCCGTAGGATCGCTAATGCGCACAAAAATCCAGATTCTCTTAGCGAAGCACTTAACATGCTTACTAATGACTTTCAATTTAAAAATAACAAATTGTTTCAAAATATTAAACAGAACGTTCCACCTATGACCCCACAATACCCTCCTATTTGCAAACCCATTCCTAACAAACAAACCTTCCAAAATTATAGGCCCAACTACCAAAATAATCCTAAACAATTTACTAAACCTAACTCATACGTACAGCAAAATCAACAACCGAGACAATCTAACAATTACACACCACTAAAAGTTCATCAAAAATTTGAACCAGAACCAATGAGCATTTCCACACGTCAAACAGGGAACACAATTAGACAGAATAGACTTTATCAGATGACAGGGAAACCAATAGAAGAAGAAAATTACGATCAAACTATGAATCGATTGACTGAACAGATGACTAACTCTTATCTGACCGAACAAACGGATTATGAGCCGCAAGAGGACCCTGACAGCTACATAGACTTTGATAATTCAACGCAAGAGGAAAACTCATGTGGATTCACTCAAGAGGACAATCATACCCAAAATCATTTTTTAGGACTAACCACAATAAAAAGACATTTTCCATAATGCATATCGAAGACGACACAAACGAACTACCGTACATCCACGATCCTAAGACCAACCTAAAGATGCTGATTGACACTGGAAGCACGAGATCATTTATTAAAAAATCCATAGCTTTCCATTTTTTCAAAAACACCCTAAAACAAGAACCATTTGAAGTGAGTGCAGCTCATGGAGTATCAAAAGAAAAATGCAGTTGTACACTACCACTTTTGGGAAAAGAAACAACCAAATTCTACTTATTTGATTTCCATAAAGATTTCGACTTACTCCTTGGATTAAATAACATAAAAGAATTAAAAATTAATTTAAATTTTGTGAATGATAAATTAATATTTCGCAATAAGCAAATCCCGATTAAATATTTTAACACAGAAGAACAAAATAATAATAATAATAATAATAAAGGCGAATGTCAGGAACAGAACGCTAAAAAGGGAACAAGTTATGTTATACAAGCCCGCACTAGCCAAACGATTAAATTTAGAATACAAAATATTCAAGATGGAGAAGGACTCTTACCATACAAACACGTAAATGGATTAGAAATTCCGTAGTGTATAGTCTCAGTACACAAGGGAGAAGCCTATTGCCCTATAATAAACAACACAGAAGAAAATGTAGAATTAACAGTGAATGAACCTTTAGAATTAAAATCTTTAGAAGAATACAATATCCTTGAACCTGATACAATGCAAAAGAACACTAATTTCAATTTATTAGATTATAAACAAAATAAATCGAGAAGGAAAAATTTAGATTTATCAAAATTTAGAATGGAACATATGAACTTGAAAGAAAAATCCGCTATAACAAGTTTAATAGAAGATTATGCAGATTTATTCCATATTGAGGGAAACGATTTAACTTTTACCAACCAAATAAAACATGTCATTAGGACTACTGATGAAATTCCCGTATACTCTAGAAATTATAGATATCCAGAGATTTACAAGAACGAAATTAATAAACAAACTGAGGGCATGCTTAAACAAGGAATTATTAGACCTTCAAATTCTCCATGGAACTCTTCTCTCTGGATTGTACCCAAAAAACAAGACGCTTCTGGCAAAATAAAATTTCGATTAGTAATAGATTTTAGAGGATTAAACAAAAAAACAATTGACGATAAATTTCCCTTGCCGAACATTACAGACATATTAGAAAAATTAGGACGGTCTCTGTATTTTACGACTTATAGATTTAGCATCAGGATTTCACCAAGTAGAAATGGATAAAAATAGCATAGAAAAAACAGCGTTTTCAACAGGAACAAGACACTACGAATTTTTAAGAATGCCCTTTGGACTAAAGAATAGCCCCCTACATTTCAAAGAATTATGAATAATATTCTGAGAGGCATCCAAAATGAAACATGTTTAGTTTATCTAGACGACATTATAATTTATTCTACTAGCCTCCAAGAACATATACAAAGACTTAAAGACGTTTTCGACAGATTACGCAAAGCCAACTTTAAAGTACAGCTGGATAAAACAGAATTTTTAAGAAAAGAAGTAGCATATTTGGGACATGTTGTGACACCGGATGGCGTAAAACCTAATCCAGCAAAGATTTTGGCAATCAAGGACTATCCAATACCTAAAACCACCAAACAAATTAAAGGATTTTTAAGACTATTAGGCTGTTATCGAAAATTTATTAAAAACTTCGCCAAGATAACAAAACCGTTTACTAACTCTTTAAAGAAAAATGCAAAAATAAATATAGAAAATCCAGACTTTATAGAATGCTTTGAAACATGTAAAAATATATTGACTAATGAGCCACTTCTACAATACCCAGACTTTGAAAAGGAATTTACTCTAACGACAGACGATAGTAATTATGCACTAGGAGCAATTTTAAGCCAGGACAAAAATGGAAAAGACCTTCCTAGAGCGTATGCCAGCAGAACTTAAAACGACAGTGAAACTAATTACTCCGCGATTGAAAAAGAATTATTAGCAATCGTATGGACCACAAAACATTTCAGGTCTTATTTATTTGGGAGAAAATTCAAAATTTATACAGACCATAAACCTTTACAATGGTTATTTTCAGTTAAAGAACCAAATTCCAAACTTTAAAGATGGAGATTAAAATTGGAAGAATATGATTATGACATAAGACACAAAAAAGGCAAACTAAACCAAAATGCAGACGCATTGTCCATAATACAATTAAACATCACTGATAAAAGGTCAACGAACACCCAACACACTGTAGAACCAGACCTTGACTTATATGCAGCTAACTTACTGCAACGTTACTTCCCAGAACTGGACGATAACGAATCTATGGTCGTACAACTCGACGCAACAGATAACGCCAACTTAGAGGACAAGGAAGAAAGCGACAGTCAAACTATCCACTCCAATGTTGAAGGGAACACCCAAATTGAAATACAAATTTCCGACGAGCCCGTAAACTTTGGAAAAAACCAATTTTTTTATAATTAGTAAGATATGAGCAAAAGAAAGTAAAAATTATAAAGCTATTTGGAACTTCAAAAATTCGTTTAATAGTCGAAATATCAGAAAATAATTTTAAAGAAGACATAGTTAATTTTGTAAAATCGTATTTGGTACCTAAAATAAAATATAATCTATATTTTGAAGACGATTTTATGAGAAATTTGCATCATGCATAGCCAAAAAATTCAAACAAACTGAATTAAATTTAGTTAAGTGTAATAACAACCTGTTAGACCTAACTTCAGAAGAAGATACCTTAGAAACAATAAGTAATTATGATGTTAGCAAAACTAATCACCGCAGGATACAGGAAATATACGAAAAAATTAAGCGAAGATATTATTGGCCTAATTTAAAATCACTAATTCAAAATTTCATAAATCAGTGTGACATATGCCAAAGAACTAAATACGACAGAATTCCTTTACATATAGAAATGAATTTGACACCAACAGCTGCCAGACCATTTCAAATAATTCACGCCGACACAATCGCTTTAGAAAAGAATTTTTTTATCAGCATAGTTGACGCTTTCTCACGATATGCTCAAGCTTATCGCTTGGGAAGCTCTCAAGCTACAGAGATTGCAGACAAGTTATTAGATTACTTCACACATTTCTGCTTACCAACAGTTATTATCTCAGACAATGGAACGGAGTTTAATAACAGAATTATAAAGGAGATATTAGACCTGCATAAGATCAAAATTCACTTTATCAGCACACAAAACCCCCAATCAAACGGATTATGTGAAAGATTTCATTCCACTTTAATAGAACGCATAAGGCTGTTAAATAATCAAATCGAATTTAAAAAAGACAGTATAATTAAGAAAGTTAAATATGCTATAATAGCTTATAACATTAGCATACATTCAGTCACGAAATTAACGCCGTGCGAAGTCTTATTTGGACACATAAAATCAAACACTTTATTAGATATAGATTTAGAAAAACAAATTGTAAATGACTACGTTTTAAACCATAAAGAAAAAAACAAAAATACTCTATGAAAACATTAGGAATAGTAATGAAAAAATTAAAGAAAACATTTTAGAAAAAAAGGACATAAACAAAGAACCGCTTCCAGAAATACCATCTGAAATTTATATAAAGACAGTTCAAAAGCAAAGCAAAACAAAAAACAAATATAGCAAAGAAGAAATAGCTTCAATAAACAAAGAAAGAAAAACTGGTAAAATAAAGCTTAGACATCATAACACAAAAGTCAAAATACATTTGTCGAAAATTAAAAGGCATAAGATGATAAAAAATGTAATTAATGCTCAAAATAATTTTCCACGTCCCTCCTGTTCGTCATTGGCACAGCCACCGACTCAGCAGAAATAAGAGAAATCAATAACAACCTCGGAATAATCCCAATAGACCTTGGGCCGGCCAAATTAGAATCTTCCTACCATACCTTTGTCCATTATTTTAATGTAAGAAACTTGGTTGCTCATTTAAATAACATTGATGCCTATTATTATGATGTATTGCAAAATTTTGAAACTAGTTGCTACAATTGTAACGGTAGCATATTAAACAATGAATATGTAACTGATAACAGTAATAGAATAAGAGAAATTGTTAATTATTATAAATATGTTAATCACAGTATAAATGTAATAGAAGAAAAATTAGAAATTATACTCTTAAGAGAGAATGGTAACAAAAGAATAAAAAAAGATCTTATAGATGGACTAGGATCCGTTATCAAATCTATAACAGGCAATTTAGATGCATATGATGGTAAAAAATATGACAAAATAATTAAAGATATTGAAAATGAGCAAATTAAAATTAATTATCAAATTGAATCTCAATACTCCTTTAGTAATAATATTATGAAAGAATTAAATACAACTTTTATTGTAATTGATGAAAATTTTGCAGAATTAAAAAATAATTTAAGTATTGTGAATCGTAATGTAAATGACTTTGTTGAACTAGAAAAATTTAGAAGTATTCTAAACCAATTGAACATTTTATATAACATAATGTTACAGGTAATCACAGATTTAGAAAATTATCTTACATTTTGTAAACTAGGTGTTGTACACCCTTGTGTTATCTCAACCCAAGAATTATATGAAGAATTAAACAAAATTTATAAATAATATAATGAGAGGTTACCTTTAGAACCCAAAATAGAAAATATGTGGGAATTAGAAAACCTGATTAAAGTTAATTGTAAACTAGATTCTGAAAGGATTGTATACTTTATAAATTTACCCATTGTAGAAAAAACTCAATTTAAATTGTATAAATTACATTCTATACCCACAAAATAAGAAACAGATTATGTAACAATTATACCAAAAGTAAGGTACATATTAGTGTCTAACTCTGTAATATTAGGTTTAGACAATGAATGTAACTGTAAAACCGATTCCATATACTTTTGTTCATTCGACATTCTAACACACCATAAATTAGACTGTGAAGTGTCCATCATCAGGAACAACGATGCCAGCAACTGTGAATATACTGCATTGGAAGTTTCAGACAACTTAATTAACTGGATCCCAGAAATCAACCTTTACCTGGCGACCTTCCCCAACAAGCCGACTCTGGAAATTACCAATCGCAAAGCAACTACCACCGCCACCCTTCAAGGCATATATTTGATAAAAACTAACAATGATTCAGTCCTTTTCAACAACATGAAACTTATCCACACATCAACAACCTCTGGAGGTCACCCTATTTTCATGGACACGTCCAAATTACAATTTCCAATGAATAAGATGCCAAAATTCTCAGTAGATGTTAAACGACTAGAATTGGACAAAATAAACACGGAAACCATCTCAAGAATAGACCCAAGTATGGAGATAACCCACCACATCAGTATCTGCACTATCGCCCTTTACGGAGGCCTATTCAGCAGCCTTATATACCTCGCCCTCATCAGAGTGATGAAGAGGACTTCAACAGATGCCGAAACTTCGCCTACCCTCGAAGTTTTATTTAGGGATGGAGGAGTTATGTGAATAATTTATGTGAACCTTTCATAATAAAATGCGTGCTAGGAAGTTTCCTGCTTACGCAGCTTTTGTATTATATAGGTGGTGAGAACAGAGCCCCGGCAGTGTGCAAGTCGCCTCTGTATCATACAGACGTTCTCACTCCGATTGAATGTACATCAATTGTATTTGTTTTTATTAAGCTAAATTACTGTAACCATTTCATAATTAATTGTTTCGTAATTAACAAAGGTTTGTAAAAATAAAATCATTTTTAAAAACCTTTCAAGCTTAATATAACACGTAACTTATATATATATATATATATATATATATATATATATATATATATATATATATATATATATATATCGCAATATGTATTCTTGTGAATTAATAAAGAACTAAGTAAAAATACAAATACAAGAATTATAATTGAATTTAGAATTGAATTGTAAATTCAATTATAATTCTTGTATTTGTATTTTGACTTAGTTCTTTATATATATATATATATATATATATATATATATATATATATATATATATATATATTACGGTATATCGGAGATAATAATGATATAAATAAATAAATTTTGACGTTTTGTTTTTACATCATTTGATTAACTAAAGGAGTTTATTAACAGTTGACTAAATGAGTGAAATTTTAGTATCTTATAAATCAGTACGTTCAAATCGGATATTATTGTTTTCATTATTTTAAAGTTAAAACTTAGTGGTATTGTCGAATAAAATTAATACATTATTATTCTTTTTTTCCATTTCAAGTACGCTGAACAATTCTCTAAATAGATCACAGGAATAAAGTTTCCCCCTTTACGTTTATGCAAATGCTACTTTCATTCGTATGTTTTGCATAATTAAGGACGAACATGGTTTTTTTTTAAACTTTTTGGCGACTACTAAAACTTTTTTTTAATCAGTAGTACTTTTATGAAATCCCATAGATGTTAATGATATTTCAAAAATAAATAAAAGTTTTATCATTTTAATTATCCTATATCCAATCACAGATGTAAATATTATAAACTTATATGTTGATATTTTCATAGTTGCCTGATATATTATATATAGGTAATTTACATTTTTACTGTAGTATGAATGTGAAATAATAATATAAAACTTTAAAACATTTTAAAATAAATAGTACCTCCAATATGTGATAAAATTCTATTAGAGTATTTTTCAATATGTGTTTTATATACATATATTACAAATTGTTTACCGTAATGTAAAACAATAGGTATAGATATTATATGCATAGCAACTGAAATTACAAATATTATAATAAAAAAACAACAGATAACAACACATAAGAAGCGTAAGGAATAAAATTGAAAAGAAATAACTGAATCTGAATTACCTGATTGGTGCCTTTGAAATAATTTTGATTCAAAAGATTTATTGCATACAAGAATGATATGATAAAATCAATGGTATAAAGGAGAGCATGAATTATACGTGACAAATCGTATTTCCAAAAGAGTTTCGTCATATTCTACAGTGGATGGTTATGCATTCAGTTTCGAGTAACGTTTACTATGCGTTAGAATTGTCACTATAGACTTTTACGCAGCTATTTTATTTTTTGAAATTATTTTTAAAATTCAAAATATTTTCATTTCCAAAAAATGCAGGTAAATACCCTTTTCCATCAATTTTGAAAAAAGTATACCAGTACCAGGGAACAATTACTTATGCCGTTTTCTTGATCGTACTAAATTACATCAGTGGTGGGACAACTAGGTACAGTTTGATAGTATCTTATATAACCCGTTTAACCCGCGGTCTTTTACACCGGGCCTTCACTGTTTTCTTAATAACTTGAACTGCCGATTTTTGCAAGCTTCCAACCCCTCAGTACCTTCAAATGGACTCATCCGCTGTCGAATGCTGTGTTTGTATTTTCGTTATCACCTACGTGTGTCTTAGTGCAGCAGTCTAGAGAAAAGGCAGTGTGAAAACCACTGTGCGCGACCCCTCGCATGTGCTAGTGTGACATAATTTTTAACTTCGCTTTTGTGTTATTGATCGTTTAGTGTGTTGAGCGTCATATTTATTGTGTTACTACGCAATATGAATCGAGCAGAGGAAGAAAGATATGCCCGACTGTTAGATAGCGTGGAAAGGGAAGAAAGGATTTAAATTCCTGGTAGTGTTCGAAGATAACTTTCTCGTGACGTGCCTACTGTTGAAGTCGTTGAAGAACCGGATTCAGATGATGAACAACAAGATCATGTTGAAGTTCAAGAGGAATCTGAGTATTCAGGAGACGAAGAAGAATAACACAATCCAACGGAATTCATTGGTACAAAATATCGACCTGTAACCTCAAACATTTTTGGGATTAGAGGGAATTAAAAGTTACTGTCCATAATATATTAGTTATTCTCATCTCAACCATGCATTAAAATGATGAAATTGATTCCAAAGCTGGAGATAAAAATAAACTCTACATCCAAACATTTTACAATTCAACAAAAGGGGGAGTAGACGTTGTTGATTAGTATGAGGCGGGATATTCAGCTGTACTACCAACCTAGGGCATCAATCGGATGAGGAACTGTAAGGAATTTCATTGCTATAACCCTCAAGGTGCTTAGACATATTGTATGTAACTTTTTTTAAAATCATAAATTTGTAGGGTTGCATTTTTTCACTATAATTTTAATATTATGATAAATTTACTTAAACATTCGACACATTTTGTTTCAAAATTTGTTCTTTTACGTTACACCTATAGTAAACAACCAGTACAAGTTCTTATTTGGAAATTAGTTTTCTTTCAGAATATATTATTATACATAAGTCTTTGTAAAAGAGTCCGTATATTATGACAATTTATCTAAAGTCTTGTATTTCTTTCAAACAATAAATTTGTTAAATACTAAAATATTACTTAAAATTAATTAGTACATTTTTACCACAATTAAAACTAATAGATCCTAAGTAAATACATTATACTTAATTACGATACTTGTATTTTTAGAATAAATTATTGTTCAGTTTTTTTTTTTTTTTTAATTAATAACATGACCCGGTCGAATCCACCGTGTGCGACCCCTCACGTTTTATTTTTCACGTGACCTCTGCCGGGTTAAGGTGTACTGTATGGTAATTGTTGCACCTGGAAAGTGAATAGGCCATCTTATTTCGAAAACCTATTTAAGATCAAGTCCGCTGACTCATCAGCTACAGTGTGCGTGTAACGCTTTTAGTAATGGGAAATGTTATTTATAATTTAACCCACTTATAAACCACAAAACAGCTGTCAAACGTCTTCCCTATAATAATAAAGTTATAATTATTTTACAATAATATACCAAGGTTTGGGATCATATGTAAAATGTTTCTTAAAAAATATTTTCATAAACGATAATAATTTTTTTTAATTCTAATTTTATTTAAATGTTAAATAACTTTACAAAAAGGAAACCTATACATATTATATGTATAAATGTTTATTGCCAGTTTTTAAAATTGAATTATTTTGCCAGAGTATAAAGTTTGAATTTTGCGTCGAGCGAGAAGATTAGTTTCAAAAATGCATTCAACTCAAGGGAGAGGGGAATATGAAAAATAGCAGTTTTAAAACAACGTTTAATTATAAATATTTGTATGTAAAGGGTATTAAAATGAGTTCATAAGGTATGGTTTTTACTTTTTGCCCTAAATTATCTAATTGATTTCATCTCACGGTGCTACGTCCAGGTCAATCTAAACCGGAACATGGCGGAAGGCACAAAAAGAAACCATCGACTCTATATACCTTTTCCATCCAAGTGATAAAATAATTGGTAGAATCATTCACTTCAAAATTGATTTCATTTAAATAAAGTTAAATTTTAAAAAGTTTAGGCCACTCAAATGGTGAACATTCTAAAATTTGTCTTATTATCCGAGTATTATAAGAAAGTGATTAAACCACGTGGTCTTTTAAATAAATATATATATATATTTATATTTTTTTTATAACAATTAGATTCAGAGTATGCACAATACCTATAATTAATGAAATAACCTTACTAGTAGATATCTCATACCTATATCACAAAAATTCATTTAACTGTACAATTGTTCAAATTGGTTAACTTTAAAAAGAAATTTAATCTTTTAAAATGAGTGTAATAAGTATATAGATTTTTTTTGTTCAGTTTTTTGTTATATTTTTAACTCATAAATAACAAATATTGATTCATATTTTTCCTAAAAGGGGCTTTCTTAAAACATACCACTTATTATTTGAAATAGAATCCACATAACTTTTCAGGTTAACTACTAATTATGTAACACATAACTGCAATATTCAGCATCTATCATCATAATAAGTAGTAACATGGCATAATAAAGTATATATTTACACTTTATATACGCATTGTTACTGTCGGTATAAAACTATTTAATCCTAATGAAGTTCAATAACACAGAAATAAAGATAATTGTCGTATTATACCTATCACTGTGTAGACTCTGTGAGCTCAGAATTCTGTGAACGAGTTAATCTGTGTTGACTCCGTATCCAGTTTAATTATCTGTAGCGAATAACCCAAATCCTCAAAGCCATTATTTGCCTTTTATAGCTTCATAAAAACGTGAATTTCAGATTCAAAGCATTTTACTGTGCCGTTATAGTTAGCTACAGAGGTTTTATAGTTACATCCTACTCTAGACAAAAAACCCTTTGGTATTCAATATAAGTTTATGTGCGCTAGATAATTAAAATTTTAAAATAATCCCTTTTGTCATCAAAACAAATATTTATGTTCTAGTGTGTGAAAAGCACGTATGTATTGAAATGAAGTGTAATATTACTATTATATATAGTTTTACCTACAGTTGACTGGAAACGTGACCAAATTATTTTCACATAGTTGTGACTGATCTTTAGTACTAATTAAATAAGTAACTAGAGAACAGATATCGTCTTGTATTCTGGTATAAAAAAAAAATCAAATCCATGGGGAAAGATATATGTTTTGGTTTAGCACCATAATTGAAATAGCCTCTGTAGGCCTAGTCAAAAAAACCTTTAAGGCGTTACACATTGAATTCAAATAATCTAAGGTTAGGCACTTATGATACTAATAACTTCTTAAAAATTGCAAAATGTTTAGCAAATTTTATTTATATGTTATTTTAACTGTATCCTTTTTTTCTATAGAGGTTATTTTGGTTTTTTGCCACTCTTTCATACTACTCAAAAGTTCAATAACAAGCAAGAATAGAACTATTACAGGTAGAAAAGGAGCCGCATAGCAGATATTTTCCACGTTTCCCTTTTTCAAAATTGTATTATATATTAGAGTTCAGTAAAACTGACCAGGCAAGTGGTTAAAGTAGAATTACCGCAACCATGATGAATATGTTATTTCGTAGATATGAAATT
>JBAIZL010000005.1:114748239-114890739 GCA_036971475.1 Prosapia bicincta
AAAGAAACCAAACACAGAAATACATTGATGGATTTGTTTGATTTTTTAATAGGAGTAAGATATTAAAAGCTGTAAGTTAAAGTTTGTACTAGCAAAACTCATTGATGATGATGACTTTCTCATTGAGTAAATAAATAACCAATTTGTGAGTCTAGTGTATGTCTTTTATCTGTTTTTATTTGCTAATGTTTAAAGTAAACTAGACTTTAGGATTGCAAGATAATTATTCATTGTACACGGGCTACACAATTTCGTTTCTTTTGATATTTAAAAAAGAGTTTTGGCTTTTTCACAAGTTGTAATTGATAAGAAGAATAGAATTTCAATAGAAATAATAATGCGTAAATAAATATTCCATAGATAATTGTAAGAAGAAATTTACGGTTTGTAAAAATGATAAAACAGGACATTTTAGATATAATTATAACTAATAAAGATTTTCTAATTCCCAGTTAGAAATAGCAGAAGAAAGAATGTTCGAGTGTCGACAGTTTATGTTATCATATCAGATATACATGTGTAAACAAACGTTGGCCATAGTATTTCCAAGATAAAGGGCGGACGAGACACAGCAGTTTCTGCATATCATGTCTTATCGCTTACATATTAATGTACATCTCCAAAACTATCTACGAACGGTGATCATCTGTCACAGAAGTGTTTTTGTAAGTGATAGCGGCTAGAAATTGTTGGTAATCACCGATCCCAACGCGAGTACAAGTTCTCACTGTTTTTTTTTCATCCAACCGTTTTTTATCTCTTTAAATCGCTTACATTTGTGACTTATAAGCAAATAACTCAAGGCAGTAGGGTTTGCCCTTCAAAACCTCCAAAATCTTGAAAATATTGAACCTCAATCAAATAATATCGCATTAGCAGCTTAATCATAAGTAAAATAATGTACTTTTCTTCTTTTAATAAATAAAGAGAAATAGTCATTTATTTCTCCTGTGACTTTTGACCGCTACTATTTTTGTTTATTTATATGTTTAGTGTATAAAAATATACAAAATTATGTATTAATTTAATACGGTAAATGTTTTAGACTAAACGTGTATATATTGGATTTCAGTGACCATATGTGTGTACATGTGTACATACATTTATACATGTGTAAACATGTATGTAATTTTAAAATATTGTAAAAATATACGATAACTCAATATTGACTATTGTAACATACTAAAAATCTATTTTACATTAGTAATAGATATGTAAACTAATCTCTACTTCCATCTTATGCATTAATAAACTCAAGGTTATGCTTTACGGTTTGAGATGACAAAGAACTACAATTCCCCAAACTCTCTTCCTCATATATAGAAAAATATGTTCTATTATACAAATTATTTATATATCACTATATGTTAATGTGTACAAAATATTACAATGCTCAGTAACTCCACCCATTCTTATAACATTTACGTAATTTCCTTTGAGAATGAAAGGTCAAAACGAGAAAAATGTATAGATTAGAAAATAAGATCCAATAAGATAATGATCACATCCGACGACGGTACAGAGGCACTGTTTAGTGAGTCGGGTTAATCTTATTCATACCACTGCTTAATCTATTTAAGATAATTTTAAAATAATTTTTGAAGATTAGATTGGCAATTCCAAAGTCTTTAAAATAAAAACCGAATGCTATTGGCATTTTCAATAAATATAAGTTTTAAACTGTTCCCCATATTCTTTGTTTAGATAAGTATAAAAACGTTTCAGGTAGCTAATCGGGGAAACAATAATACGAAACGTATCCGTAAGTTACGCACTCTAAATATGAAAAGGCTTTTACTTGGTCCACTTGAACATATAACATGATCGAGCCTAACCTAATCCTATTTTCTTCTTCACGTAGGCTTTTTCTACGCTTATTTTATATATATACAAACAATTCCAAACTATCTTTCCTAATTAAAAATTTAATAGGATAACTATAAAACAAACAAATCAATACATTTAAAACACAAACAATAAACATATCCTAACCCACAGAACACCAAACTCCTTACAAACGAGAGTTATCTATTTTACAATATTATTTTTTGTATCATCAATATACAGGCAATACTATTCCGCACGTGTACCTCTGTAATAAATTTATCAAGGGAAAGAATCCATTGAGTTCCAAATACATCGTCGTCATACATTGTCCAAACCAGAGGAAGAAGTTTCTTTGTCTCTTTAGCATTGCTCTTAAACCTGCTCATAAAGAAAAGGCCAAGAAATCCGCCTGTGAGAAATCGGGAATTTACAGCATGAGATGTGCGATGGGGTATATATTGGACAAACCCGTATGAGTATTAAGACAAGAAGCAGGGAGCAGCACTTTAAAAACTACAAACCTGAATACTCAGCGATGACCAAGCATTGCCTGGACAATCAGCATTTTTTACGTCTTACCATCCTAGGATAAACAGGTGATAAGGTACAACACTCATGATGCTTGGTAGACTTGGATAATAAACTAATTTCGAGATGTCTCAGTCATCAATGAGTCTGGTTGCTACCGCTAGTTTAAATGTTTTAAGTAATGTTTAAATTTCAATAATTATATAATAATCCTGAACTTGATTTTCTGTTTTTATTTATAAACTTGTAAAAAACGTATTTTATAAACGAATACTTTATAGCGATAATTTGTTAAAATATGTTTTTAAACTGTTTTAGCCTTATTAATAATAAATATATTGGTAATACGAGAAATATTAATGTAAAATAGATACCACTCCTGAGTAAGGAGTTTAGTGTTCTGAAGGTTAGGATGTCTTTATTGTTTGAGTATTAAATGTTTCATCATGTTTGTTTTATATTTGCACGATACAAAGCGTATCTTTAATTTATACTGATGTAGTTTGATGAAGGACATTTACTGAGGAGGCGACACCATCGTCGAAACTAGTCTGTATATTTTAATAAACTAGTGTGTAGTGAGTTTTAGAGTGAACTGTTATAATTCATATCGATGTATCTAAGACGTGAATGTATGAAATAAATTAGACAGGAATTTAAAGGACAAATAGGTTAAGGTAAACGCAGTGTTTAAAATGCCTTTGCTTACATATCTTTCGAGTAAAAGTCAATCATAAAGTGCCTCCTGATGTAGACCTATGTATAGTGCAGTGGAGCTGAACAGCATGGTTTTAAAGGGGTTTGGTAATCGATATATTATATTTATTATATATATTATATTTTGCCCATCATATTAAGCTTCATCTGCTTTTACGGACATAATTTTTGCCATTTTCCATTATCCTCTAAATTAGGTACATTCATTATATTTTCATTGTAGTCGTTGTAAGAATTTATTTAATTCCTACAGCATATCTTTTCCACAAGGGTCACAGGTAAAAACCTTAACTTTCATAGTGTTAATACTAGGATGTTACGTTCTACAAGGCCGGGTGAAGAACCTGGGAATTTCTCAAAACGGATTTAATTCAATTTCAAACATCTTCTCTTATTATTATATTAAATCTGTTTCCTGGTATTCATTTTTTATTACCTATTTTCCATTTTGTTGAAGTAGCTACAAATAAAAATGAGGAAATGACTGAAGAAGCAGTTTAAAAAACTCGTAACAAAAAAGCTCATTGTTTTACTGTGTATACAGATTACTGGTAAAAACTAGCGATGTCGATCTTATTGTTAGTGCAAAAGAAGATACAAAAGGTTTTGACTGTTTTCAATTTTTTGTATTTGTCTATTTGTTTTATTAACTGATTTTTCATCAATTAACACAATCTTTTATAGTTAGCAACAGATAGTTTTAGATTTAACGTAAGGTATACTATTGTTTATGATACCATATCAAGCGAATAGTTATAAATAAACTTAAGTCCAAGTCTCTCCAAGATGAAGGCCTCAACCTGATTTCCGCATTTTGTGGGCCCATAGCTCGATTTTGATATAAATGCGACTACAATATAATATATGGGCGATGATCACCATGAGGTATTCTCATTATGACGCTGATCTAGCTTCCTCCATTCAAGCATTTTCATCTCTTTCTTTCGATTCGTAGGTTAAACGTAAATCACTAAGAGCAGCAGTGGGTATTGAATAGCCCTCCAAAAGATTTGTAAAGGTTGTATTTATATTAAAATAACACCAACAGTTTTGTTCAATATAATGTGCTTTTCTCTCAAGTGAAGGAGAATAGTCAAATTGTTTTCCTATGACTTTTGACTATGACCGTTTTCTCCCAAAGTTGAAACATTATTTTTTTCTATCATCGATCGATTTCAGCCTCTGATTACCTAAGATTGTTTACTTATCTCTTTAGTGGAAACATAGAAATTAACACGTAGTACACATACGTTGGCCATATTAAATGGGAACTTGTATGCAATGCTGCGATATTGTAACAATATACTATTGGTTTCTATTGCATGTTCCAACATATTAACCACATAGAACATTAGTAAGTTAGGATTGTGGAAACCTGTCCATACTCCCATCCTATTCTTAAAAAACATGACTATCAAATCAATCACATATTGATGTTTCAGTAGCTTTAATCGAAAGTGAAACTGTTCGAGGAAAGAGGCTCCAAGCTTTAAATACATGCAATCGGTAGATTTAAATCACAAATCATATTATGATTTAAATCTTATAGATTAACTTGAGTTGTTCGCGTTTCAAACATAAAACGGAAGATTTTAAAGAAATCGCCCTGGTATTTCCTTTCGTTGTAGAGAACTGGTATTGTAACTGTTATTTATTTTATACCTATCAAAAGTAGTGTGTAGCTATAAAGTTATTATTTTTTTAAAAAAAGGGTAGGCCATGCTATTCGACCACACTTGCTTAGCTTGTTTTGGAGTAAACGTTGCTATTTTGCAGTGTTTTTAGAAAAGAGTTTGTGTTTTATTTTACTTACAAATACATTCAATCTATACATTTTGGGAGATATGAATGGAATTTCTGGGAGGTATTTTGGAATATTCTGTAGACCCTAGAGTTTTGATACAGTTAATATTAATGTTTGTATAGATAGTATATATATATATATATATATATATATATATATATATATATAAATTAATGTTTGTATGTATGTTATACACGCCTAAACCGCTGAACAGAAATTTATGAAATTGTTTGACACAATCACATAATGGTTCGTTTGAGGCTTGGAATGGATCTATTAACAGGGCTCAGCCCCAGTGGCTTAGGATGGTTCAAAAACCGATGTATATATGTATGTATCTTATGGGCGTCTAACTAACTAAACGGAGGTTATTATAATTTCGAGAGATTGTTTTATATTCTCCAGTATAAAGGCCTGAACCTGATCACCGCATTTTGTGGGCGCAATAGCTCCTTACGTCTGTTCAATACAATGTCGCTAATCCACCAATTTATGGTTTAACGACGCAAGGTTGAACCACAATCAATAGAAATGTAAAACAAAATCATAATTTAAAAATAAATTTTAATTTAGGCCATCAAATTATAGCATAATATTTTAAGTTTATGTATAAAAAGACTGAACTAACTAACAATTCGCTATCAGTATCTCCGCGCCGCAGGGAACCGTAACATTATGTTACACAAGTTGAACTATCTATGTCATATATTGAATGTAATTCCATAGTAATAGTTATATTTATAGTTGGTTGTTTATTTTCCATATTGTTTCACTTCGTTTTAAACAAGAGTGTTTGTTTTAGAACTTCGTTTTAAGAAACATCAACTTATAAATACCCCATTATAACATGAATGGTTTAGTAAACAGTAATGGTTTAGGCATATTAAATTAATTTCAAGAATATACGTAAAACCCTGAATCAGCATTAAGTAACTGTATCATTTTATCCCATTACATCCCCAGCACTAGAAAGTAATAATGAATTGCCCATGCTCCCGCAACGTCTAAAGCCACACATGCCTACAGTATTTTTCAAATATGAAAGGATGAATTATGGCAACTAAATAGTGGTATAATAGCTATCAAATCGTAAGACTTGAAAATGGCACGTGAAATGAGCTGCTAAACTCTAACTTATTGTTTAAATAGTATTATACAAATCGCTTTCAGAGAACAAATGAAATCATGTTATTATATAACCGAAGGCTAGTGAAGAAGCATTTCACAGTAAACGGAAAAAAAACAATATTGTTTATATCTTTTCATCCTTCTCGGATAAAACTGGACCTTGTCATATTGTGAGTTTTACGCAAATAAATAAAATATCGAGGTTAATTTAAATCCAGTAATAGTTTTGTCTTCAAAGATTATCCTAAAATTATATTATATTATATATATATATATATATATATATATATATATATATATATATATATATATATATATATATATATATATATATATAATTTTAATAATAATCGGTAAAGACAACTAAATAATAAAACAATACAAATATATATTACTGGTTCTGTTTCTAGGTTCGGAAAATCAGCTTGGAGTATCATCGTTTCCAAAATATTAGGTTCAACAAATTTATAATGGTTTCGGAGCACGTAAAAGTAAAATTCTGGAGAGTTTATGTTACCACTGGATTTACATCACGTTTTCAATTGCTGTGAGTTTACTAATAATACGGTATGTTCAGAGTCATCCCCAGCTTATAAAAGAAGGTAGCGAAGTTAGGCTTATCACAACTATTTCCACAATTACCCTAAAATGACCACCCACGTTTTAAACGTGCAACTCGAAGACCTGTGTTACACTGGTTATAATGATGTTTTAGTTGCTTAATCGAATAGTGACACTATTCGAGAAAGGAGGCTCTAAACTTTTACATACGATCCAACTTGCCATCGGCAATTTCATACATTTTTATACGTCGTGTTGAATTTGTATACGTTTTGTAAATCTTATACATTAACTTTAGTTATTCGAGCTTCAAACACAAAACGGAAGATTTAGAAAAAAATCACCCTGATATTTCATTTAGTTCTAAGTAATTGGTGTTGCAACTAATTATTTATTTTACACCTATCAAAACTAGCACATATCTATAAAGTTATCTATCTCGTATTTTTGATTAAATTATGTAGGCGATGCTATTCAGTCACACTTGCCTAACTTGTTTTGGAGTATCCGTTGTTAATTTGCCGTGTTTGTAGGAACGAGTTTGTTTTATTTTACATAGAAACAAATTCAATCTATATATTTTGGGAGGCATAATTAAAATTTGCAATATTCTGTAAAACCTTGCTTTTTTTAATCATTGAATTTATGTTTATATAGATAGATAAAACTGGATATAATTTTTGTTTTCATTTGTCAGAAATAAGAAGCCTACATTTTTGGCAATCATTCAAGATATATATGTATATAAAAACCGCCAATTCATATATATATATATATATATATATATATATATATATATATATATATATATATACAATTATATGGTACCGTGGAATAGGATTTTAGATTTTCTACAAAATAATCTATATTATGTTTCAGGAGGCAGGCCTTTTGCATTGCTTAAAGAGATAAAAATAGTTTTGTTTTCATTTTTATAAAAAATATTTTTTACAAAATTTTATAGCTCCTTGTGTTTATAAATCAAGAAAAAATAAATTTGTAATGGTTTACTATTGTTACTATTTTTAACAAATAATTATTTTTTTAAAGAGTTAAAATGTAAAACTTTGAAATATATATAGAACAAAATTTCAGTCATAATAAAACTTGCAGAGTGAAGAAGTCATGAATTTATTTTTTAAAATGTATCAATTTTAATTAGATTATTTCCGAACTTAAAGTGCCTGAAAGCAAAAGCATTTAATGTCATGGTCAAACGTTCCTATCGATCAGACAAATATAACATACTTTGGCTTCATCTGTAAGCGTTGCAGATCAGACTAATGTAGCCGTCTTTTTATCATACTACTAGGCCTTATCTCAACTTCTTATGATCATAGACGTAAACATCGGTGGGACAGACATGTACGGAATAATGACTCAGGTCGATAATAGTCAGGCAGAGAGCCCCCAACAGACCATGCAAAAGTGAGTGTGCACACTGTAACTGCGTCCTCAGAAGAAATTTATAAAATGTGAATTTAAATTTCAAGTTACATAAAAGGACAAGTTGTGCGTTTACTATTAACAATATTTAACAGCTATATACAAAATTTCAAGTTGATTACTTCACTAGATCTAAGAGCTCCCACAAGATGCGTGTAGAGTTTGCGTCCGGCCAAGTGTCCACAAACACGTATAGGTGTGTGTGTGTGTGTGAGTTTTATGTCACGAAAAAGTTTTAATTTCGCTATTTTAATTAGGATAATGCTTTATTGTGAATTCTTTTGTAAAGCAATGAAGTTTTTATCAAACGTATTACACCATATTGACATTGCTAATGAAGATATGACTTTCTCGCAATATAATGTGATAATTGCGACCCAATTATCATGAAATTTACTCATTTATAATAACACAAATACTTTAAAAAAATTGCCATAAATATCCAAGAAGTTGAAAATCCATTGTCACCTTTTTAGTAATTACATTGACATTTGTGTGCTAAAATGATACTTACGAAGAGGAGAATTTAAAATTGTATTTAAAACATACATGTAATAAACCGCCATTGCCGATGTATACCAAACAGTAGATTACAAATGATTCTTTCTAAGTAGCCATATTGTCATATATTTACGTATGTTATGAGGTTTATTGGTACGATGTTTCGTATTTCCCTATATTGTAGGAAGATATTATCTTGTATGTTATATTAGATAACAGGGACAAATAACTAAAGAGGAATAGCCCTAAGCAGAGGATGCCATTTTAGAATAACATTAACCGACTACAAACATTCGATTTCCTTTTGTACTCACTCGCTCTCTCTCTTTTCTAATTACAACGTCAAAGAAATGAATTTATTACCATACGGCGATTGATCATCTAATTACATGAAATATCTACCAAGTTGTACTTTAAGAATTGTATTTGTTGAAGCGTGAACCACAAAAAATATATAAATGTAAAATATAAAATATCTGTTATTTCACTACAAACTATGTGAAGATGTAGGCACGCCAAGCATTACTTGCGGAATAATATATTTAAGGAAAAATTCAGGCGGTAATGATAATTCACATATACACTAGCTTAGTTTAAAAAGCCTAAAAAAACAATTATGTGTTCAATTCATATTTTACTGCTAAAAATATTTATTGTTTTAAAATTATTAAATTATAATACTTCAAATTTATAAGAATTAGAGTTTCATGACATTAATATAAAAGCAAACTAATAATCTTTTTTGTTATATTTATATCTGTAAATACAATTATGAAAAAAGGTCACATGTCCTCTTATAGGGAACAAACAATATTTTTTGCATATCCTCTTCCCGAGATTTTATGAGTGACATTCCACCCATTTTATCCGCCTTTTTATTACAAATAACGACTTATTAAAATGCCAACCCCTAAAATAATGTAAATGTGATTCTAAAATTTCTTTTTAGCTAATATTAAGTTGAATCCTATGGACATCAAGTAATATTGGCGAAATGTTTTCTGTCACGAGAAAGATTATTTATGTTGTCTGTTAATGTTATTTCCGTGGTTTTAATACAACCACCAGGTTTATAGATACATATTTTCAATAAACGTTTGTCTAATCAATGGAATAAAAAAAAATCTTTGAAATTTGTTTTTCTATGAAACCTCATAGCAAGACTTGTTTCTGCAAAGGGACATTTCTCACCACCTATATTCTTTAACATATTGATTTTCTCCTTACATTACTTATATCAAGAAGAATATGCTAATTCTAATCAGATCGCGATTTAATTTCTTAAGGTATAATACTTTATCCTTATAATACTAACGTTGAAATGCCATATTACTATTTATTATGTATAATAGTATGTTGTTTATATCTATTATACTTTCGCTGAAATTTACTATATGTTTTTTTTTATTTATTGTTGTATTATAATTATTGTAAACATATATCACGCCCTACTCCTAAACAAGGTTGATTGGATTAAACGTGAACTTTCATATATACGTTAAGGAAAACTATATTATGATGATTTAATTTGAGTATAAATGCTTTTTGTGTCATGAGGAAGAATTTTTATGTTATATATTATTGATATATCCACGCTTTTCCTATAACCACCACGTTTATAGATACATAGTTTCATTAAATGTTGGTGCAAAGCAGGGGATATTAATGTTAATGGTACACAATAGCAGTTCTTATTTATTTAACAGACATATTTCTCAATATGTATTCTTCTAAATAATGATTTTCCTACTACATTATTTATATCTAAAAGCAGTACTCTTTTACTAAGAAATCAAGATTTAATTTCCTAGAAATCCAAAGAGATATAGCTGTATTTTTATACACGTGTTAACGTATATAATCTCTCCTACAATTGTATTTATTTTTAATGTTACAGGAGGACCTTAAGGACTTGAATATTGAGTCAACTTGTTCAGCCAAACACTAGTGGAGGGTTTTATTCATATCTGAAGGTGGATACACATCATGTGTAACACACGTATTTTGTGTTCCTCCATTATTGTGACATTATTTTCATTAAAACGTTTATATAAATATCAATGAAAAACTATATTACAATTTATTAACAAGTATAGTATTTTGTTTATATATAATTTAGTTTCAGTAGGGATTTACATTTCCTTATTGTTTTAATTAATCAGTATTTTTGTATTTACTGTAACATTTTTACTTCCTAATTCTAAACAATGTGGATTGAAGTATATGTGAACTTCTATGAATTCAACAACCAAAACTTTATTGTGAGGATTTCATTTGAATTTACATTTAATTAAATTAAATCTAGTTTCATGATGTAGTATTTTTTTGCAAATATGTTTAAATTATTAATGCTTTCTAGATAGAGTAAGGGCAATTAGCATTTTCACAAAACTATATTAAAATGTATGTGGATTTAAGGTTGAAATGCATATAGAGAGACTGAATAGATCTACCATTGATCTTGTATGTTTATTGTTTAAAGAATAAATAGTAATACACTGACCAGAATTATTCACGTCTGTGGAGGAGTTTCCAGGTTTCTCCGTTCAAACATCTCGATGAAAGAAGTTGTTGTTTTATTCAATTTGTTGTGCGAATATTGTTATCGTATACTCATATTATTTAGTATAGATACCTATGGTTGTTCTGGGAATATTTTAAAAATACTCCATTTGTTTTATAGCCTTTATAAGATCTGTTATTTCCTTTAATTAAAAAATCAATACCACATAAACGTATGTAATTAATACCTAAATCAGTAAGAAACCATTATACTATTTTCAGATACCGCTTTAACTGCCTCTATGTATAGTTGAACTTGGACTATCTGTGTAAAATGGTTTAAAAATTGAATTTATCAGTGACAAGAAATATTACTTTTAAGGTTAGGAGTGACTTGTCTTAAATGATAAATATTTATTTATTTTTGAAATACTCTAATGTTTTAAATATAGTTCTTCTAAAATCTGTTATTTCCTTAAAATAAAAATTCAATACCACAAAAACATGTGTAAAAATTAACTAAATTTGCAATATCATACAAATAATAGGCAAGATACAAAGTTATTTATTATACGCAATTAGGTAAAATGTTTTAAAGACGTCAACATCATCAGGAAGCAAAACTACAAAGAAGCTACATATCAAGTTGAAATTAAAATTTGCAATGTTACTACTATTATTGCAATTCGTTGCCATAGTAGCATATTAAATTTGTTAACTAACGTTAAATGTAATAATATGACTACTTACGAAATTTTACTTGTATCCGAGTAGTATATAAAGGACTTTCTCCTTGTTTTTTATATTAGTATTATTTAAAATTCATCCGAACGGTTATCAAATGAAATTTAATTGTTTCTTATTTTTTTTTAAATTTATATTCTAAGCTTATAAATTAAACTATTTCACTGAGTTTTTTAAAAATTAATGTTAAAAACGGTAATAAATGTTAATGTATTTAAATATTAAATTGTATACATTAAGTTTAACCTAAATATTGGCCTCTACAATAACGCAAACCACTATTTCCTATATCATACCCACAAAGCCTCGACAAATAATTTCCAATGGGAACAACTACGTAACTGTTCACAAAAAAAATATTTATATATATCATTTGCTGACTACCTCAATATTGAAACATTTGCAGTTAATCATATTCGAAATTACCGCTCAATGTCGGTTTAAAATAAAATTTCTTCTTACTTGTGGTAAACCAATTGTTTATTACACTGTTTGCTTGCATTTACCATTGTTTTACAATTATTGTAATAATTGAAAACAATTATTGTTTTCTAGATTAAAGGAAATATAAACTATAATAAAGCTACATAATAACTGATGAAATATAATTTAATGCTTATAGTGATTATTGGATGTATAATTTGTAAATAGATAAAACATTTTGTAAATGTGTTGTTTTTATAATAAAGGTCTTTAAGAGCTGTAATTATCTAAAAAGTACTAAAATTCTGTTAATTTTTTTAGATTAGGGAGTAATAAGTTCAGGGCGCAATAGTAATAAATCATTACCAAACAATAATATATTTCGTTTCCCAAAAATTGTTGGTTTGGTTGCAATAACTACTTTTAAAATCCGTTGACGAGTAACAAGTGAATATTTTACAAAATGTATGTAGAGAATTATTCCTAATTATTATAAGGCTTAAATAGTTTTCATTTAAGTCTCAAGCTAATAAAAATGGTTTAAACATATTTCGTCAAATTTCCTATCCTAAAGTTTAATAACCTTCACGTTTCACATCAAACATAGATTGCAGAATAATCAAGATTGATAAATACATCTAATTGTATAACTATATAGCAATCACATTTGCAAAACCGAATGCCTAAAAACATTTGCTAATTTTAAACTAGATAGCAATAATATGATCATGATAGTGATGGACATTCTTGGAATATATAGTATTTATTTAACTTTTTCCTAAATAACTTTAAAACTCTGTAACATAGAGCTATAACATTAGAGTTCGTTCGGTTTATTCATTAATTTGTACGTTGTATAGATATATCACTGTGAAACCCGCCTACCAAGCTATAATACATCTTGTAAAATCGTCATAAAAGGCTATGAACCTGATATTCAGGGTTTTATGAAGCTATAAAATTGCATATAACAGCTGCGTGAATTGGGTTATTCACTGCATGTAATTAGAATTTGGGTGAATAAAACATTGGCTGGCTTTAACACACTGGGACACCGTTAATAGTGTGTTAATATCTGCTGTACACAACGTAGTGAAGTACTAAACGTTTAGAGTTGTATTTAATTATTAACTGTTTAGATAAGTAAGTCGAATAAATACTGCTTAATGTTCATAAAACAAATTAGGCAATAGACTCCATTTTAGGGTATTTTTCCTTTTGCTCTCAGAGAAATCTATATTTTTCAATGGACGCATGAGGCATAAAATTAGGTATTACACATCTACACACATACACATACACACACACACACACACATCTACACACATACACACACACACACACACACACATCTATACACGTACACACACACACACACGCTCATCTACACCTACACACACACACACACACACACACACACACACACACACACACACACACACACACACACACACACACACACACACACACACACACACCACACACACACACCCTCACACACACTCACACACACACACACACACACACACACCCTCACACACACACACACACACACACACACACTCCCTCCCTCACACACACACACACACACAAACACACTAAAAAAAACATAGACACATACACTCACATTCTCCTCACACACACATATTCCCCCCACACACAAACTCCCCCCTCACATGCACACAACTATATATATATATATATATATATATATATATATATATATATATATATATATATATATATGTGTGTGTGTGTGTGTGTGTGTGTGTGTGTGTGTGTGTGTTTATTGTGTACAGCAGAGTGAAACATTGAGTTACACAAAACATAGCGTTTGTATAGTAGAGTGACAACATTGAGTTACATAAAACAATGCGTTTGTATAGTAGAGTGGCAACATTGAGTTACATAAAGCAATGCGTTTGTATAGTAGAGTGAAACAATTTTAGGAATGTTTTCAATACTACCTACTCTAGTTTCGCTCAGTTAAACAGTGTGTAACATAGAGTCATATCTATATTTGCAAACTCCCTGGGGAAATAACAAACTTGGCAATCAAGTGTAGCACTGACGTTTGTCTTACTGTGGCATGTGTAAACCTTGATACGTTTTGTCTTTGTAGTTAGTTGTAAAACTGAAGCAATATTTAGATAGATAACTTAATATAAATATTAATAAATGTAAATGTAAAATTGAAGTATTATTTAGAAAACAATTCTAATATAATTATTATATTATTATTAAGAATCATATTAATATTATATTTATTCAGAAATAGCAAATAATAAGTAATAATAGGCTACTCAAGATGTTTATTTATGTTTGTTCCCATATATTCTTATTGAACTGTATTATTACTAAAATAGTATTTATAATATACATATTACATATATTATGTTATATATTATTACCGAAATAATTATTTAAAAAATAAGTTTCAACATCATTTCATGCTTTATGAAGATAGATTCTGGATAGCTTGGGTTACTAAATCCCAGCCACCAGGCGGATATAATAAAAATATGATATATTTCTTATTTAATACACATAAGTAACTAATTTATTTGGATAGATCTAGATAACTATCTCCAACATAACGTGATTTCAGAATTCCACCTCTCTTTAGGCCGTGATTAAGCAAAATTTGAAGCGCCTCTGTATTTTACGCGATCTGTGCAAAACAATCCGGCTTAGATTTGAAACTCTTAGAATCCTCTGTCTAATAGATATGGAATATTGAACATTTAACATTTCTATCTCAAACGTATGTGACGTGAGCTTTATATGCACTTTAGGCTGTATAGGTAAGCTCTAGCTACTCAGGCACGAAGTTATTAACCTCTAGCGATGCCACTCAGTGGGCGGCGGCCAAGGCAGAGGCTTTGGTTTTCCCAGCACAACCATAGGTAGGCTATCTATACTGAATAATAAGAGTAACCGATAACATTATTTGCACAACTAATTGAATAAAACCACACCCTCTGTCATTGAGATAACGGGGAAACCTCTAATTACATAAATTACATGTTGCATAGTTGAAAACTATTTGTGTGTATTTGTGTGTGTGTGTGTGTGTGTGTTTGTGTGTGTATGTGTGTGTGTGTGTGTGTGTGTGTGTGTGTGTGTGTGTGTGTGTGTGTGTGTGTGTGTGTGTGTGTGTGTGTGTGTGTGTGTGTTTGTGTGTGTGTGTTTGTGTGTTTGTGTGTGTGTGTGTGTGTGTGTGTGTGTGTGTGTGTGTGTGCGTGTAGGTGTAGATGAGCGTGTGTGTGTGTGTGTACGTGTATAGATGTGTGTGTGTGTGTGTATGTGTGTAGATGTGTGTGTGTGTGTGTGTGTGTGTGTGTGTGTGTGTGTGTGTATGTGTATGTGTGTAGATGTGTAATACCTAATGTTATGACTGATGCATCCCGTGAGAAATATAGAATGCTCTGAAAGCAAAGGGATAAATTCCCCAAAATGTAATATGCCTAATTTTCTGTACAAACAGTAAGCAGTATTTAAACGATGTTTACCTATGTAAACAATTAATAATTAAATTAAACTCTAAACGTTTAATACTTCACTACGTTATGTACAGCAGATTTCAACACACTACAAACGGTGTCCCAGTGTGTTAAAGCCGGTTAATGTTTCATTCACTTGAATTTTAATTACATGCAACTAATAACCCAATTCAACGCAGATATTATTTGCCATTTTGTAGCTTCATAAAACACTGAATATCAGATTTATAGCCTTTTACGACGATGTTACTGGATGTATTATAGCTTGGTTGACGGGTTTCACAGTTATATATCTATGCAACATACAAATTATCGAACTTTAATGCTGTAGCTCTATGTTACGTAATTTTAAAGCTATTAGGGGAAAAGTTAAATTTATACTTGTTAGCACTTTATAAATGTTAGCACTTTATAAATGTTAGTACTTTTTAGATAATTACAGCTCTTAAAGACCTTTATTATAAAAACAACACATTTCTACAATGTTCTATCTATTTATAAAATATACATCCGATATTCACTATAAGCATTAAATTATATTTCATCAGTTATTATGTAATTTTAATATAGTTTATATTTCCTTTAACCTAGAAACAAATTACAATAATTGTAAAACAATAGTAAATGCATGCAAATAGGGTAATAAATAATTTATTTTTAAAAACAACGAAGTGAGAAGTAATTTTATGTAACACCGGCATTGAGGTGTAAATTTTTTAATATGAATAATTGTAAAAGTTTTAATATGGAGGTAGTCAGTAAATGATATATTTTTATTTTTGTGAACAGTTACGTAGTTGTTCCCCATGGAAATTATTTCTCAAGGCTTTATGGATATGATCCAGTAAATACTGTTTTGCCTTTTTGTAGAGGCCAATATTTAAGTGTAAATTTAATGTATACAATTTATTATTTGAATACATTAAAATTTATTACCGTTTAATATTAAAAAAACACTGTGAAATATCTTTATTTTATAAGATTAGAATATACATTTTTTAAAACAATAAGAAACGATAGAAATATCTTTTAAAAACCGTTCGGATGAAATGTAAATAATAAAAATATAAAAAGGAGAAAGTCCTTTATATACTATTCGGATACTAGTACAATTTCGTAAGTAGACATATTATTACATTTAACGTTAGTTAACAAATTTAATATGATACTATGGCAATGAAATACAATAATAGTAGCAACATTGCAAATTTTACTTTCAACTTGATATGTAGCTTCTTTGTAGTTTTGCTTCCTGATGATGTATAATGAATAACTTTGTATCTTATCTATTGTTTGTATGATATTGTAAATTTAGTTTATAATTACATACATTTTTGTGGTATTGATTTTTTAATTGAAGGAAATAACAGATCTTATAAAAACTATATTAAAAAGTGGAGTATTTTTAAAATAAATAAATATTTGTCATTTAAGACAAGTCACTCCTTTAATAACCTTAAAAGTTATATATATTGTCACTGATACATTAAATTTTGAAACCATTTTACACAGATAGTCCAAGTTCAACTACACATAGAGGCAGTTAAAGCGGTATTTGAAAGTAGTATAATGACTATTTACTAATTGAATTCTAAATCTAAACAGTTTTCATTTCAGCAATACCACAGTTTCCTTTTTTTCCTGCTAATATCTTCCGCATTAGTATGTGTTGAAGCTTTTGTAATAATAATAAAATATTTTTAGATAAGATTATTTTTATGTAAGATAAAAAAGACAATTAGTAAAGTACGGAATAATATTAGGAAAATAAATTGTTATAGGTAATAGTTTGTGCATTTAGTTTTGATCTATTGTTACATTAGTAGGCTATATATTTAAGTAATCTGACTCAGCTGAACTCAGCTGAGTAATCTAGGAGTAGTCTAGTAAGAAAACTCGATTTACATTATCAAAGTCCTGGCTTTTATCCGTGATCTTGATGGAACAGGGATGTTAGGGTAACAATGGTCATTTGAAGTGGACTACATTCGGAGTCAATATTAAATTCCATGCATGTATGGTATGTATGTATCTATGTACGGTATCTGTAGAATGCATGGTATGAATTTATGACCCAATTAGGGCAACTCTCTCTTGTCTCTCCTACGATATTGTCAATTGTGTTATTATTACTATTTTATTTAATTACACATAAATTCCTAAAATAATATATACATATATTATAGCTACTAAATAGGTCTTAATGTTGAGAGATTATCTAAGTTATTAAATCGTACGACTGTCAAAAATTAAGGTTATTAGATAAAAGGTGAATTTATTATTTGTGATATTGTTATTTTTAACTTTATGTAAAATATATTCTGTATAAAGTTAAAAACACAATTACATGGTAATTACAAGATATTATTAACTATAAAGTTGTATAATAAAGTTGTAAATATACATGGTTATTGTTAAAAGATACAAACGTTTAATCATTGTGAATTTTGTATTACTCATTCTAAAATAAAATGTAAATATTTTAAAATTTATATGAAAAGGAATTTAAATCAAATTGAAATATGAAACTGTGGTCTCACTAGGATATGTTAGTGACATGTTAGTTTTTACTAATATAATACACAAAGAGGTTTGTTTATATTAGGTTTAATTACGTTAGAATAAAAATAACCTATTTAGGTTTCACATGAAAACACATAGATTCGTAAAAGAAATAAGTTTTTTCCAAATAATAAATGCACTGGTGTTGGAAGTTAATACGTGGCCACGAAAATAACGGTTGGATTGTTGATACTAATACCTTTAGTACAACAAGCTGAAAGTAGTGTAAGTAAAATATTATCATAATTAATTAATAATTCTTTCAAACCCAATGCATAACAAGTTCACTCTTTTTCAGAATATGCCTAACTTTACTAATCTGCACGTGGCGTTTATAATAACACTCATGCACAAATTAATTTCTTTTAAAATCGCTTCTAATTTGTAATTTTATATCGGACACAATAATTCTGACTGTATATTTCAGCCTTTTACTACTGAAAATGTAACGTCTTGAGCGTCTTTGAAAACAAATTGGTAACGCCTTTTGTATAGACCCTAATGTCCAATACACAAAATAATTTCTACATGTATAACTTAAACCATTTGTAAAGTTTAACATGTAACTATTTACAAGAACTTGCATATTAGTTTGTGTGTATAATGTTAAATAAATGCCATACACTTTATGTAGTATGATGTCATAAACGTCAGCAATTTATAGTTACTATTGACGTGACATCATTTCGTTCAGTTTCATTAAACGTTAAATTGAATGTTTCTCTACATGAAAACAAGATTAAAACGAAATCCTAACTTTAAGACAATAGCAATAAATGGAAGTAGAACAGGTGAGCAATATAAAAAGGATTATTTATTGGGAGGGGGGATGTAGCTACCATGGAAACCATTAGTAAAGATCAAGACACTGCGCAGTGTATTTATATTCAAATGCTGCTCTGCGTACGAGTAAAGCAAGCGTAAAAGTCGAGACAAAAGTTTATTTAAATTTAAAAGTATCTCCCATTTCAAAAATAACTGTTTTAATGCAATATTAAAAATGTAGATTGCCTATATTATGTAATGTTTTCCTTCTGATATTTATTTCAACACAAATTAAAACTACAGAACGGATTCACTTCAAAATTAAACAAATGCTGTAATGGACCATTTTTTTGATTACAATTTCCATAGTAGCTCTTAAAGTGATACTGTTTTTAAGTTCCAATAATTGCTACTTGAATTATAAATGAAAGATATTTAAGGATCATATATAGGCCTATAGATTGCTATGTTTTGTTTTTAAAAAATAAGAAAGTAAAAATACGTTTATTATTAATGAAATAAGGCTTGATTAGAATAAACCTAGTTAATTAATTAATAATTTTACAACTATAGATAACGTTGTAAAGTTTAACTTAGATATTTTCAGAACTTGCATCCTAACCTGTAGAAAACGCTCTGAAGACCCCTTCTAACACCTTATGAAAGATATATTAAATGCTTCGTTTCCGAAAAATTGTGAATATGTAGTTCAGTGCGAAATCTTTATCGATAATTGTTTTATCATGTCACCCAGAACTAGAGGTAAATCAGCGTTTGCCCACCCTTCTGTTTACAGTATCTTTAGTAAATAAACATTAAAATGTTTGGTTATATCATCTACTTTACACCTAAATAGATTAGAACTTCTATCTTTAAACCACTTACGGCTACACTTTTCGGCACTGTATACTAATCACTAGTAATGGTAGGTAATACCTTTTAGGTCCAATTACTTTAAGGATTTTAGTTATCTTTCAAATTATCATTGTTTTGATTTTGCCTTCATGTTATTTAATAAAATCGCTTTACATATTGCTGTAAGTTTGGGACATGTCTAACAGGGATCAGATGTAGAAACTAAATGGTTTATATAACGTTGCATCGTGTTTTTAGATTTTATAAATCAAATACTTACTCAACCTGATTCTAAACTTTGTGTAGTCTATGGCTCATTTCAACTTCTCTGCATATAAAGTTAGAGGTACGAAATATTTACATTTATGCATGCGTAATCACCTCTTTATGCTTATCAAATGAAGATATTTGGTAAGTGGGTGGTGTGTCTTTGGGGAGTATTTTGTGAATGTATTTTAGTATTGTATTTTGTTAACCATTGAAAATAAATGCTTGAGGTATTTTTTCTAGCGATGTTCTTTATATTGTTAGGCACTAATATAACGGTTAAGCCAATAATATAACCAAAAGCAATCGCACAGTTTTAGTCTTCTAAAACATTCCACAAATTTAGCACATGTTTTAGCTTGTTTCAGTACAAAGTATCTATAAATTCGGATAAAAAAAAGAAAAAAGGTATGAATAAAAAATAAACAAAAATGAAACCATATTCTTATGTGTTTGTAACACTTGTTATTCCTACATATTCCTGTAATGAGTATTTCATCTAATACATAGATAAAAGCAGCAGCAACGTTACCACTCAATAAAATGAAAACAAAGAATGCATTAAATACAGTCACAAATCAGGCTCTGCCACACATATAATACTCATTAGGCGTAATGACTAATATTATAAAGACACAAAAATTCTTTAATTGTATATAACAATGAATATTGAAACAATTTTAAACTAAATAACTATTTAGACCAATTAAAAAAAATATTTTAGTTACTTTATATTATATAACTATAATTAATATAAATATGTATATAGGAATGACAAAATCACAATATTAATGGCGAAATAGAAAGGGGAAATTATTTATTGTAATTAAAATAATGAAATATTCTGATTTGATAAAACTGTATTAAGTATCAAAAAACATAGACTTAATTTAAAAATGTATTTGATTTTCAGTGGATTAATAAAAAGGGTCTTATTAACGATTGAAACTGGAGAGTTTAACATAAGAGTGGAATAGAAAAAAATTAATGTTAACAATAGAAAAGGTTTATATATATGAACAGGATATTAACCCTATATAGGTATATTAATCTTTTAGGGATATAGATATAAGGATATTAACCCTATAAAATCTTACCGCTAGAAATTAAACTTACCCAAAGACAGCACACTTTCTACAATAAAAATGATAACAGTTAATAAATCAAATAAAAATCTCACATGCCAAATTAGATAGCAAAAAAGATCAACTAATGAAGTTTTCATTTTAAAACCAACCAAAATATAATCAACTTGAGTCTTCTAAAACATATCACTAGGCCATTGATTTAATAAATACTATATTTTTACTAAATTCTTTGATTACAAATAAGTATTAAAGAGAAAATAATAATGAAGTCCTTATATATTTATTTGATAAGTAGACTTAGGTCTTATCACCTTTACTAACAACTACTTTACCGAAAGAGGACGACAGCATTCTTTTTATGAAGCTAAAACGTATATTTGTTTTAGACCAGCCAATTGTAATATACAAGTTGTCGAGCTTTCTCATGGTGAATATCACAGATAAAAAATTACATGAAATTTATCTAGACATAAACAAAAATCAATTTAAAGAGACATAGTCGAAACAAAGCACAGCAGTATTGGGAATATAAGTGTAAGTATTTGTTAGGCGGGATAGAAAATCTGAGCTTACTGACAGATATTATTCCCCTGTAACTTGGTTTTACTAACATATACTCTATTCAAGTAGCTGATTAAAGCTTTTCCTTGGATTTAGTCAAATTAAATTATTATGTAAACATTATTCAAAGGAAGGTTATAATTTCCGCTCACATTATATGTGTATACTAATAATATGCTCAAGTTATATACAACACTGTATAATAACATAGAATATTAAAAACTGTAGAGAGGAAACTTTATCGAGAAGCCAGAAATGCCTGCTTTCAGATCGATGCGAGAAATATTTTATTTACGGACAATGCCAATAAATCTTAAAGACAATCTTGTTAAATCAAAGGATACAAATATTTATCATTTATGTTTACTAAATGAAAGTATTAACCTTGGTGTTTTGATTACACAGAAAATCTAATGGAAAGAAGTGCCTTTGGCAATAAAAACGAAACACGTCAGGAAAGTTTTGAGAATGTTTTATAAAAGGTAGTAGAACAATAGTGATGCAGAAGTAAGGCATTGGAATGGCCTCTTCATTGTATTTAAAGCTAGCAAGGAACCAAAGGGCCTGTCACGTAGAGTTAACTGCTAGGTCGATGGTGTAAGAGAAATACACATTGTGTAATAATAGCTTTCTAAAGCGAGAGACAAAAATATAAATTGTTGACAAAGTATATAAGTGTCAGAAAATGAATGGTTTGTGCGAGTGATAAAGAAGTATGAGAAAGTGAATGACCTTTCACATTACTTTTAGCACAAACCAGAGAGGATATGTCACTGACAAAACTAGTTAGAAGGATACCTGGCTCTCCTGGGATTTTTCGTCACCGGGGGTGGAGTTTTAAAATATTCGACTTTATTTTATCGGGCAAAAAAGCCGACACATGAAATACTTAAAAAAAAAAAATTCACATCAAACCTAAGCACTATTCGGAGAAATTGTGACTCAGGCAAGTGGAATGAGAGTGGAAATTAGAAATTCAACTTGATAAAATGAAGGTCTGATATTCAGAGCAGTGGCTAGAAAAGTTGGTTTTTTTTGTTGCATCATTTTATAAAAAGTACATATTGATCAAGCTCTTACTCCCACACTTATAATAGATATGAGTATTATAGCATTCTTTCAAATACTTGCTATTAACTACACCACACACATACACACACACACACACACACACACATACATACACACACACCCATATAAATAAATAAATATATATATATATATATATATATATATATATATATATATACAAACAAACACACAGATACACAAACACACACACTCACACCTACACTCACTCACGTACACACACACACACGCACTCACACACACAAACGCACACACACACACACACATTTATATATATATATATATATATATATATATATATATATACATATATATATATATATATATATATATATACACGAATTTAGGTTTTTCAGTGTTTCTTATTTGCATTATCACAACAATAATACAATCGACGTGAAACGTTGGGATGTCGTTATGTACACTCCCGCAAAGATGTCTGGCATCATTGTAACCCGATTGGGAGAACCTAAGACGATACCTAATAAAACATTTGCAAGAAAATATGCCTCTAACCAAGCATTCGGACAATACATTTGAATTTATGAGTTGATAGCGGAGATGCAACTAGTATTTAATAAATAGCAGCAATCACACTATTTTATTTAGCTGGCAGAATATGACTAAATGCAGGAATTATTATATGCATTTAGGTTAGTTTATTAAAAACTATTTTTACGCGTCGGTTATTTTAATCTAATGTTTTACATTATTAAATAAAATTGCTAAATTAAAAACGTCCTAAAATTGTAAGTTAATAAATGTAGTAAGTTATACAACATTTCCCACTTTAGAAATGTATAATAAATATGGATTTTATTCTTTAAATGTTATCGTATGGATTGATTGTAATAGCTGAGAATTACACAAAACTGTTTCATTTTGAGAAATATACCAAATAGTTCATGAATATTAGGCTTTAGTCCCAGAAATATTGAAAGAATTTATAATCTTTAATGCTGAATTAATTTAATTATTTCAGACAGTGGGTGTGGTTCTTTTTCAGAGAATGTATGTACATAGTTAAAATTCAGAAATTGATTCTACTTAATATGAAATAGGATATGAAATGTATTATGAGACGTAATAACTAAATGAATAGAATCTAAAAGATACTTTTCAAATGTTTCCCAATGTAATTTAAATACCGTAAGGTTTTTTTAACGAAATTCGCAGAAACTCTGTTATCACAGACACCCATGAAATGTAAAGTTACATACATACATACATACATACATATATATATATATATATATACATACATACATATATATATATATATATATATATATATATATATATATACACACCTTACGTATATAGTGTGGTTTATGGTAATTATTCCATTGACAACAACAAATAACTTGATCTCGCACAATTATATTAGGAAGACAATTGTTAGGACATAGAAAAATTTTAGGGTCTAATGTATTTCGTGATTGTCACCATTAGTGAATACATTAGTAATTACATTGGACGTTATTTTCAAGTTACAATGTACGTAACTATCTGCTCCTCGTCATACAACACCTGCTACACATCCGTTTCCTAATTTTTATATAATTCCTATCATTATGAAACTGGTATTTTTTTTCATCTCTCGTTGGTCTAGTTTACCTTATTTATTAAAGCTTTTTAATTATTATATTTTATATTAATAAACACTTTTGCTATCAATTATGACCCAAGTTGATAACTAACCAATAAAATAAGTAAATAAATCCAGTTAAAGAATAAATTAAGATATTTAATATTCTGGAAATTTCAGTACCTTTTGTTTGGAAGACTAAATGCCAGATTAAACAAGATTTACAAAATCAAAGTTATTTTCGAACGCAGTTATACTAACAATGATCAGGATAGTGTTAATTAATTTAATTATGTTGTATAGATCAATATATCTGTATATAAGTTATTGATTACATATCAGTCAAAATAAAAGCTTTTGAAAATATATAATATACGAATTATTATATTATACGAAATTTTAGGGCAAGTTTTTTCTTCGTAATTATTACAAGACATTGTTTTAAGTTTAAAGCTGTTTACACACTGACAGCGAGACTACAGTGCAGTTTTCAAGGCCGCATTTGAAAAGTCATATAGAAGGTGTACATTAATAATTAAATATTTACATCTCACAACCACCCTTACACAACTGCTTGTAGTCTATGAAGAAGTTGTATTATAAGGGATTTATTTAAGACTAGATTAAAGGCCTGTTATCAAAAATAAACTTTGGTCTCAAAAAAGGGTGCCGAAATGTAACCGTTTTATATTAGAAATTTAAAATTTTGTGAGAGTTGAGCTCACAATAAGGGAAACAGACATTTATTGTTACTTACTAGCCAACGCCCACTCTTGGCATTTCTGCCATTCGGTGACGCGCTGACCAGTAGAGTATGGCGATTCGCTCCTCAGGTTTTAGATGTGCGCCCTTCTTTCGCTCCTCCTCCAAGGCAGGACATGTGCGCAGGTGGCATGCGTCAAAATGAACATAGCTACACAGCGGGCATTCTGCAGAGCTCATGGTGCCGAAGCGATGCAGGAGGGCTGGTAAGAGGTCATGTCCTGTGAGGATACGGAATGAGGGGACCGCTACGAATCGATCTTCGTGTCGTATCGGTCCTGGTTTTGCCAGCCTTTCCCAAGATTTTCCATTGGCGATTTCGTGGTATGCTGCCATCATTGTCTGCTTTACTGAGGCATCGATTAGCGCTTTTGCGGCTGATAGGGGCATCTTGAGTTGTGGCTGCCACAGAGTGGTTCCTCTTTTGGCCAAGAAGTCAGCCCTTTCGTTACCCATTATATCTACATGACTTGGGACCCATTGGAGTTTTATGTTCCATCCATCTTGCAGAAATTTGTTTAGCGTCATTCTTGTTTCCAACGTCAGGCTGCTATCAGTTGGAGAATTCCCGGACAAGGCTGCTATAGCGGATTGTGAATCAACCAGGAAAACGATGTTTTTGAAGTTAGCGACAGATGACAATTTATTGCAGGCTGCATTTACAGCGGCTACTTCTCCCTCAAAATTACTGCTAGGAGTGCCAACGGCTATCGCGCCTTCAAAGAGGTGGCAGTAGAATCCTGCACCTGTGTTACCGGTTTGAGGTATGGATGATCCATCGGTATAGACGTGTAGCCAGTGTCTATAAGGGTATAGGCTGTGTATTGTCTGATAGAAAGACTTCCTCAGTTCCACGCCAAGAGAATCAGTTTTCGTCCTGTGGTGGTCCAAGAGGTTGAAGTTCGGCTTAGGCAAGTTCGGATAAATTTGAGGAATTCTCAGCTGTTCTGCCGGTTCTCCCAGCGAGATATTATACTTCTTGATTAATGACTCTGCGTGAGCTAGTGGCGATTTTTGTGTTTTTAACCTTTTACATGCTGGGCGGTAGTTTGACCAGTAGCGACTGTGCGCTCTTTTATTCCTTTCCCAGAATTTCAGACAGTTTTTGTCTCGTCGGTATTCGAGTGGTTCAATACCGCTTTGAAGTTCCATAGCAGCGATGGGCGTGGTCTTGACCGCTCCTGTGATCGTGCGCAAAGCAGCGTTCTGGACTTTGTCAAGTTTAGACAAGATACTATTGCTGGCTGTTCCCACAACCTCGCTGCCATATTCCATGACAGGCCTGACATATGTTTTGTATACTAAACTTAGTACATCCTGGCTTGCCTCCCACTTTGTTGTTGTTAGCCTCTTTAGAATGCGAGAGCGCCTGGAACCTTTTTGCGCTGCGTCTTCAACGTGTTGTTTCCAGGTGAGTTTTTTATCTAATTGGACCCCTAGATAGGTTGATAGATGCTCTTCTCTCAATTGGGTGCCATTATATTCAAGACTGGGTTTGATAGTTTTCTTTGTGGAAAGGGTAAACAGCTGGAATACGGTTTTGCTACCACTGACTGTCATTGAATTTTTGGTAGCCCATTGGTGTAGTTTAAGCAGTGCGGCGTTGAGGACCTCTTGAAGCCCGATTAGACCACTACCAGTGGCCCACAGGAGGAGGTCATCTGCGTAAAGAAGGGCATTGACTCCTGGGACTGCGACGATGGCTGCAATAATATCGTTTATCATAACGTTGAATAGCATGCAACTTAGGACGGCTCCTTGGGGCAGGCCCTCCCTCTGGATTCGGAATCTTGAAGTGGAACCACTGAACCGGACTCTAATGTGCCTTTGCGAAAGGAAGGATCTTATCCATCTAAGCAGATTACCAGAAAGTCCACAGTTTATAAGTTTATGAAGGAGCATTTTTCTCCAGACTTTGTCATAAGCACATTGGAAGTCTACCAGAACTGCAAGAGTAGATTGGTGGGAATTAAAACCATCCTTAACGTTCTGCGTGAATTTCATAATCTGATCCACAGTGTTCATTCTGGGTCGGAAGCCAGCTTGAGCGTCGCTGATAGTATGATTGTCATCCAAGAATTCTTTAAGCCTTTGGAGTACTAATCGTTCGGCAAGCTTACTGGTTATGCTTGTAAGCGCAATCGGACGGTAACGGCTAACCTGCTCAGCAGGTTTACCTTTTTTCAAGAGAGGTATGATTTCGCTTTTCCTCCATTGATCCGGAACGTGTGTTGTCCAAGTAAGATTTATGATTTTAAGGAGCGTCTTCTTTGCCTCTTCACCAAGATTGATCAGGAACTCTGTGTAGATTCCATCCGGGCCAGCTGATTTTTTGCACTTGAGGGTTGAAAGAGCCATTTCTAGCTCAGCTAAGGTGAAAGGCTTATTAAAAACCTTATCTTGCTTTTCGTTCAGACAGTTCGGCGGTGGATGCTTATTCAGGTGTCTTTTGACCGTTTTGTCTGCTGAGATCCGACTGACCTTGGCATAGTAGGAACAAAATGCATTTGCCATGTCTCTCTTGTCGGTGAGTGTCCGTGTGCCATATAGTAGGGGGTGTGTTTGACGAGGTGTCCCTTTGTTCTCAAGTGTTGTTATGAATTTATGTGCCTTGACACCATCCTTGCGAAAATCCAGTTTTTTCACGAAGGTCTTGTAAGCAGTCTTTTTCTGAAGTTTTATTTCTCTAGATAGTTGAGACTGTTTTCGTCTGAGAGTGGTACAGTCGATAAGGTTTCCAGATCCTTCAGCGGATCTTCTTGCTGTGTTACGAGCTTGCTTAAGCGATGTTAGTGCTTTATTCCAGTAAGGTTTGAACCCCTTGACTTGTCCTCTTGGTACACACTCTGTTGCGCACCTCAGTGTGGCTTGGTTGAACAGTTTAACGGTTTCCTCTGGGTTGTTTTCCTTCAACAGATCGGTTGTTATCAATTGGTCTGTGACTGTTTTGTATCGCTTCCAGTTTCCTTTCTGGAAGTTCCAACGCGGGGCTCTGATGTTTGAGTATGGCTTCTGTTTAAGTTTAACGGTTAAAAGAAGGGCTCTATGGCCACATCCAGCAGCGTCATCAAGAAGCTTGATTTGACTGTTTCCATGTACATTTGAGTGGGCCAGGCACAGGTCTGGACGTGACAGACATCCCGCAAATGAGAGGAATGTTGGAGGCGTGTCCATTACGGTTAGGAGGTTATCATCCACGAAGTCTTCAATGCAGCGGCCAACAGGGGAAGTTCTGGTATATCCCCATCTTTTTGATGGGGCGTTAAAGTCGCCTATTAGGATACAGTTAAGCTGAATGTCATTAAAAAGGTTACTAATGCCAGGTTGGTTATTTGGCGGATTATATAGTCCGTGAATTACAAATTGTTTTTTGCCCTTCCATATCCTGGTTGTGACGGCTTCAAGCAGATCGTCGTCTTCCATGGCATGTGCTATTGAGAATTTGGCCACCACCTCGTTTTTAACTCCAGCCACTATTCCAGATGCCACCTGACGTGCTCTGGGAAGTATGTATATAGTGTATCCATTAAATTTATAAAATTCTTGGACCTCGGTTGCAAGACCTGCTTCATATATATAAAAAAGGTCAGCGTCCGATCGTAAGATCGTGTGTTTTAATTCTAAAAATTTTGAGTTGGTCAAGCCACCGGCGTTCCAGGAAATGACGCGGAGCTCTTCGTCCAGGTCCTGAGAAGGACCGTTGTTCGTTTTGGCAAGGTTCTTTGGTTGCTTCGACATAAACAACTGGTGTAGCGCGTTTTAGGCGAACCTTAGTTGATCGTTTAGATTACGCAGGGGGCACCACGAGCAGGCGATCAACATCACCCCCCTAAACCACATTTATTGTGGTATTTGTTAAATATGCTTGACTAATATTTCAGTTTGAAATGTATATTTGAAATGTGGCTTCCCCATTACCTGCCTGAGGCGTTTCCTTGTTTGTCAGTCATGATGTCAGTGGTTTATAACGGTTTATGTCTTGATGTATGTGAAGCTTATTGCAATTGCTAAATAAGTAATGACACAATTTTTTTCGCTGAGGGTTAATCACTAATAGTAGTTTATATTATTATTAACATTTACTTGTTACATACTTGAAGGTTATGTGAATGCTGAATACTTATTGTTTGTATAATATTATAATACATCAGTTTTCTTCTTCTTTGTGAATTTATAAGTTAAAAAAAAGCATTGATTAGTAAAATTGTAACACACCAAATTATTATAGGTATTCGTGTTACGTCAAACTAAATATTTTAAAGTTTATATTGAATTAATTTTTTAGCTGTTTTCCTTTTCGAAAAATAATATATATTTTATAATTCTTGAATGAATTCCCTAAAACTTTTATATTCTGGTATTTTCATACATAGTTCTAGGAAATCTGTCTGATAGAATATATAAAATAAAATTAAAATCGAGGAGAAACCAAAAAAAGTAATTGCCTTACAATTTTCCTCTTTTAGATTTTTTTATTCGTATAACAAAAATAAAAACCATATGTGTCCTAAAGTAAATTTATATGTATATTAGGGATGGGCCGATTCCCAGAATTTTCGATTCCGATTCCGATTCTAAAATTTTCCGTTCGATTCTCGATTCTTTCAAGTTATATTAGCTTACATGCTAGTTCTCTAATAATTAATTTAGTTAACATCTTGGTCATATGGCAAAACTTTTAAAAGTTCTGTTTTAACGTAATAGGCTACACAAAACCTTCAACCTTGATTTATCAATAGGAATTTTTAAAAGCATAAAAACATATCAGATAAAATTAATGACGTATTTTAAACTTAAAAATGTGAACTTTACATACTTTATGATGTTTAAAAAAATACCTAAGCCTATATACATTGTCTCTCAAAACAAAACAAAAATTAAGAACAAACGAACAACATAAAAAATAAAAAATTAATACAAATAGGATAGTTTTTAATATTTAAAAGTCTGGCAGGTAATGTACATTTCTGTTCAAAAACACAAGCATTTGAACACGTAATGGGTCAAGTTAGTTTCATCGCTTGTCATATATAACTCCTGAAGTTGAGAAAGATTTTCAGAAAACACTGTCACGAGTGGGCAGACAGGTATTTTATTGCCATTGCATTTAAATGAGGGTATTTGGCACTTTGTACTGCCCAATACTTCCCAACATCACAATCTGGACTGGCTAATGGTTCCCCCAGATAATTGTTAACTTCTTCTTCTATTGTCTATTCCCCTGGGGTACCTTCTTCCTCAACATTCTGGATTAGTGGATCATACCTTCTCCACATCTAGTGGGACCTTTTTTCTGCAGGTGTCTGGAACAAGTGCAACTGATTCAGGCCTATTTTGTATTTATTTCTCAATCTCAGTTGGTTTTTAACCGACTATCACTTGTAGCTCCTGTGTCTGAGGATAAAGTTTCTTCAAGTATAGATTTTGTTGATAAATTTGGGAAAAATGAATGTTGTTAAGTGCTTTTTCATATTTGATAAATTATGTGGTTTCCCACCGTCAGTTTCTGTTAACCGTCATCGAATTGACGCGACGGCCAGTACCCTGAACCGAATACCGTCGGGCCTCTTAACGCTTTATGTTTATTAGTACTACTCAGCTGGTGTTGCTACTTTTGGAAAAATTAAGGCACAGTATTTAACAACAAGCTTCACACTAGTTACAGATGTAATTCCGATGGTTTTTGTTTGATAGATAAACGCCTACGGGATTAAAAACATGATGTTGTTCTAAGAGCTTTTTGTCCATAGTTAAGGGCCGACACACATACTTGTTATAACGTATTGTAATGATTTTCACTACTGTTTTCAAAATTTCACAAAACCTTAAAAGTAAGTCGGAAATATTGACTAAATATTTAGTTGTAAAATAATCCTTAAAAACAGACTTTGTGAAAGTTAAGTACAAACATTGATACACTTAGATACACTCATTCTTACTAGGAAGTAAATTATAACGTAAATTCCTTAATAAGTAAATTATTTGGTGTTAAAACTTTTACTTAATATGAATCTTGGATAGTATTTACTTGACCTGTAGCATTATTTATCAGAGAGAGAGAGAATTTATTACACTTTAGTTCTATATTCAAAATATTTATAAACTCACAAATCAATCACAAGTGACACGTTTTTGTGTCTTAATGATAGGCGCCAAAACACTTTTTTCAACAGTCAGTTTATTATTGGGGTAACCGGGACATGAAATTGTGGTTTCGTTGTTTCTTCTTAACACAAAACACGAAAAATATCAAAACAGTGTTGCTCAGATAATAAAATTCAATTAAATCAAAAACAATGTCGGGTGAATTGGTCCGACGGAGTTTATTACGTTTCATTTACGGTAGGAAAAAACTATGTTGGGCCAGTTGGTCCGACACGTATTTTTATAAATATTATGATAAGGAACGTATATTCATACTTAGATATGATAGGGGAACAAAGTATAAGAACACATTATTTAAAAATGAGCTTAAAATATTTTGGCAATTTTGTATGAAAACGCCGAGATTGTGGCCGGCAGCTAAAGTAGTAAGGTGCAGTGATGCGTTCGCTTTGTTTGATAAACTACACGAGATATTTCTCCTGTAAGTTTATATTACTGTACATTATTTTACTACATTTGTAAATACTGTGCGGATCTGTTTATCATGTAATAAATAGTTTCATTTGTTATTACAATCGTGTTTATTTTCTTTTCGCTCCCAAATATATTACATTACTGTGAGATTGATATCTGTCTATAATATAATTTATTGAGGTTAAGTTTCGGAGGAATAATACAGTGTTCTGTTATCCATCTATTCGCTCAACCATCATGGCCGCGGTTAATTGAGTTTTTACTGTACTTTTTTGTGTTTTGTTCTGACATCTATAAATCAGTGGCAGTAAGACACGTGGGAGAGAGAGAGAGAGTATCGAACCCGCTCTAGTGAGAGAGAGAGAGAGACGAGCAATGTCAAACGACCAGAAATGGTTACGATCTTGATTGCTGTTGCTTCATAAATAATAATATTTTCGTTTACTTTTATCATTTAATTCATTCAAATCAACTAATACATATTTTAATAGTTAACAAAATAGGAATCGGAATCGACACTTTTATGATGAAGAATCAAATATCGACGATTCCTCGATACCACCTAGAATCAAACAATTTAACAATTAAAAATTACTTAATCATATTTATATTCTAATTGGCACGACATTTTTGCTATAGCTCAGTAACACGTAACTTATATCTGAAGAAATTTGTATTGCATCATCTAAGTTAACAATAATCCATTTATTCAAGAAATAAGATTTTGTAAAAGATATAGTTATAGGATTTGATCTCATACAAATGAAAAAAACGTACGGTAGGCCTATAATTAGAAGTTTATCAAAAATATATATATATATTTTTCTTTCAAAAGTGGACAGTGAAAAAAGGCTAAACATTTCAGGTGTGATATTTTCATAACATTTATAGAGTTACTTATTGCCATGTTGTTCAGACCTATTTTTTGCCTTATTAAATTATTTCTATTGTTTAATGTGTATAGACGAATTGGGCACTTTTATAGAAAATCTATCATATTCTGATTTTACCCATAAAAAACGTTTGTGCAATAAAAAAAGTGTGAAACTTGCAATTTTATTAAAGTCTATAAACCTTATAATTGACGTATAACCACTCAAGTTATGCTTACTAGGAAAATCAAAGAGATAAGTAATATGACTTCATTCGCTCTTATGCACTGTAAAAGTTCAGTTTCAAGAAAACTGACTTATAACTTTATGTAATAAAATAGTCTATACCTTCCATATAATAAATATGAAAGTGGTCAATTATCTACTCCTATATGTGGTTCCTCTTCATAACAAATTGTAGTTCTTGTTTTATTTAAAAGCTGCACATATAACTTAGCTTTATCCTTCGTACCTAATATCAAGAATTGGAACGAGGTTGGTTCATTTATTAGAGAGTATCTCTAGAATATTATAAGTCTTTCAAGTTTCAAAAATTACAAACATGTTTGCGTTGTTGAACATAACATTGAATTACTCCAGTTCATACTAATGCCAAGTTAATAAAAAAAGATACTATTTGCATTATTCTTTAGCCTTTGAACGTTTTACCGCATTTCTAAGCCATGCGAGATTTTTTAGGGCCTACCTAAATTAGATTGAGAGTTACAACTTTAGATGCGTTATCTGTGTAATTATTCTTACTACACCAAAGCTTGTAAATCTGTTTGAAGGTTATATTCCACGTTCATTTTGTAGAAGTGTATACACAAGTCGGAAAATTCACCCTTACGTAACTTTGGCACAGGGTTTCTTTGCATGAATTTATGTGTTTTTATATCTTTATTGTCATAGTGATTTAAACGTAGTGGCAATGAGCTTAGATATTAAATTAACAGTTTAGTCATTCATTATAAATCTCTTCAGTTGCTGTTTATTTGGTATTCCACAGCATGGCATTGAGATTAACAGCCCCAGATAAATATTGGACACATACATGTGACATTTCACTACCCCTTCCTTGTTGCTTGACTGCGCTATACAACCGGATATTTTATTAAATACTTACTTAATTATTGCATTACCTTCGTAAGCATACCATAGTTTTATTTTCTCATTTTAATAACTAATCGTCATTTTAATTTACTTCATTTTTTTGCCTTCGTAAGCATACCATAGTTTTATTTTCTCATTTTAATAACTAATCGTCTATCGAATCGGTAATTTTAATAACGAATCGGTATCACGTAACCTCATCACTGAGAAATTTACAAATGCCGTAACATACACACAAGAATGACGTGGCCTAATCACACGAGGTTTTGTTAACGGAAAACAAATAGTTTTGTTTCTTACATCTCTAAATATATATATAAGAGAATTTATTGCTAGAGTCAGTGTTCGTATTTACTTATTGTTAGGTTTTAAAATAGTTTAAATAAAATTGTATTCATAATAATACAAAATATATATTTTTATCACATATTGGGCTTAATTATATAATGAGTGGGATTTTATATAACTGCGGATATAGTTATGTATAGGTTATATTAGGAACTGAAAAGTGTATTATCAGTAAAGCTAGAAAGTATTTCGAAAGAAGTATATATATATAAGTATATATATACTTATATATACTTATATACTTATATATATATATATACTTATATATTCCAAGGAAGTCCATCACTATGATGACCATATTATTAGGATCTAGTTTAAAAGTAGCAAATGTTTTTAGGTATTCAGTTTTGCAAATGGCATTGCTATATAGTTATACAATTAGATGTATTTATTAATCTTTGATTATTCTGCAATCTATGTTTGATGTAAACGTGAAGGTTATTAAACTTTAGGATAGGAATTTTAACAAAATATATTTAAACCATTTTTATTAAGCTTGAGACTTAAATGAAAATTATTCAAGGCTTATAATAATTAGGAATAATTCTCTATACACATTTTGTAAAATATTCACTTGGTACCCGTCAACGGATTTTGTATGGAACATCTAACACACACACATACACACTCACATACACACTCACATACACACACACACACACACACACACACACACACACACACTCACACATACACACGCACACACACACACACACGCACACACTCACATACACACACACACGCACTCACTCACTTAGACACACACATACACACACATTTATATAAACGTTACATATATATATATATATATATATATATATATATATATATACATATATAAGTTTTATGTCACGTAAACCTTTTAATTACGCTACTTTAATTAGGATAATGCATTATTGTGGATTCTTGTGCAAAGCAATGAAGATTTTAAGAAACGTATTACACCATATACAATATCAAGAGCACAGTGGTACAATATATTAGAAAAATATAGGTGAACAAACCCTAAAACCACAAAAATTAATAAAAAAATAACTAAAATAAGTTACCTAAGATTAAATCCTTATGCACATTTCGATGACAAAGTCATCATCTTCGGAGGTTCTTATTACAAAAGTACAATCTAGAATACAAACCATTACCAGTCAGTCTAGTTTAATTAATTTTTGGGGTTTGGGGGTTTTTCACCTATATTTTTGTAGTATTACACCATATTGACATTACTAATGAAGGTATTTTCTCGCAGTTATAATGTGATGATTGCGAACCTATTTTCATGAAATACTTTTAGAAAATAGCCATAAATATCCAAGAAGTTGAGAGTCCATTGTTACCTTTTTAGTAGTTTCATTAAAATTTGTGAGCTGACATGATACTTATGCAAAGGAGAATTTAAAATTGCATTTAAAATATACATGAAATAACCCGCCACAAATGATTCTTTCTGAGTAGCCATATTGCCTTATATTTAAGTATGATGTGTGATTTATTGGTACGATGTTACATTATTTCCCTATATTTGTAGGAAGATATTATCTTGTGTGTTATATTATATCACAGGTACAAATATCTAAAGAGAAATAGCCCTAAGCAGAGGATGCCATTTTAGAATAACATTAACCGACTACAATCATTCGATTTCCTTTTGTACTCACTCGCTCTCTCTCTTTTCTAATTACAACGTCAAAGAAATGAATTTATTGCTATACGGCGATTGATCTTCTAATTACATGAAATATCTACGAGGTTTTACTTTAAGAATTGTATTTGTTGAAGCGTACGACAAAAAGTATATAAATGTAATATATAAAATATCTATTATTTCACTACAAACTATGTGAATATGAAGCAAGCATTACTTGCGGAATAATAAATTTAAGGAAAAATTCAGGCAGTAATGATAATTCACATATAAATTAGATTAGTTTAAAAAGCCTAGAAAAGCAATTATGTCTTCAATTCATATTTTATTGCTAAAAATATTTGTTGTTTTGAAATTATTAAATTATAATACATCAAATATATAAGAATTAGAGTATCATGACATCATTATATAAAAGCAAACTGATAATCTTTTTTTATTATATTTATATCTGTAAATCCAATTATAAAAAAAGGTCACATGTCCTCTTATAGGGAACAAACAATATTTTTTGCATATCCTATTCCCGAGATTTTATGAGTGACATTCCACCCATTTTATCCGCCTTTTTATTACAAATAACGACTTATTAAAATGCCAACCCCTAAAATAATGTAAATGTGATTCTAAAATTTCTTTTTAGCTAATATTAAGTTGAATCCTATGGACATCAAGTAATATTGGAGAAATGTTTTCTGTCACGAGGAAGATTATTTAGTTGTCTATTATTATTATTTCCGTGGTTTTCATACAACCACCAAGTTTTCAGATACATATTTTCAATAAACGTTTGTCTAATCAATGGAATAAAAAAATTCTTTGAAATTTGTTTTTTTTATGAAACCTCATTGCAAGACTTTTTTCTGCAAAGTTACATTTCTCACAACCTATATTCTTTAACATATTGATTTTCTCCTTACATTACTTATATCAAGATGAACATGCTAATTCTATTCAGATCGCGATTTAATTTCTTATGGTATAATACTTTATCCTTATAATACTAACGTTGAAATGCCATATTACTATTTATTAGGTAAAATAGTATTTTGTTTATATGGAATATACTTTCGCTGAAGATTTACTATATGTTTTTTTTATTTATTGTTGTATTCTAATTATTGTAAACATATATCACACCCTACTCCTAAACAAGGTTGATTGGATTAAACGTGAACTTTCATAAATACGTTAAGGAAAACTATATTATGATGATTTAATTTAAGTATAAATGCTTTTTGTGTCATGAGTAAAACGTCGTGAGTTGTGTCTAAATTGAGTAAAACGTTTCCCTTCTACTTATAACTTGTAAAATATCTGACGAAAACTTTTAAGATTGTAGTCGAAAATCGAATTACTTTTAGGTTTGAAGTGAATAACTTTATTAAATTACTAATATATAGACTACGTATAGGCTAAATTTTAGACGAAACATGTAGAGAATTTAGTTTTGAATAGATAAATAGGTCAATATTAGACACCTAACAGCTTAAAATAATTAATTTGTAGTTAAATCAGAACATTCGAAGAATAAACAAATTCTGCTATACATTTTTACTATTAAAAAAACTTCTGTCAACTAGACATATATGCTTTAAAATTAACATCTACTGTTTATTATTTAGATTTGAAAAACTGAAAATACTAACAACACGACAAAGCTGATTAGTTAACTCCTTAAAAAACCTTTGCATACTTCATTTAAAAGCGGCAATGTTTCCACCACTATTTTACTTTTAAAAAACTATGAATTGAGTAGGTTAATCGAAACAAAACGGTAAATTATAACTTTTCGTTATACAAAAAAGAAGTAAATAAAAATCAATAGCATCATTATTCTTGTCGTTTAATTATACGAGCACTATGTAATTTTTTATAACGTTTTTAAACTCTAATAATTTTTATACCAAATAAGAAAAATGTACCGTTATTTTTAGGTTTGCAATCATTGCCTTAACTTTAAACATTGATTAATGAAATACCATTTGCTTAATCGAATTCAGAATTTAAGTCAACATAACTGGATAAATTTTATGAATGATTTATGAATTTCGGATTTTTATCTTCACATTATGTGTTATTTGTTTACATAAACAAGTTTCCTCATCTCGGAGTGGTCGGAAAATTTTGTATTTGGTCGCGCTGTAGGCTAATTCTTAATACATTGACATTTACGATACGTGATTATAAAAAACATTAGTAATTCGGTTTTCTTACAAAAACATTATTACTTGTTATAGTGATTAATGTGTGGGCCTGTAGCCGATTACAGTGGAGGGAAAGCGTACAATCCACTTTATCATACAATATAGAAAATATAAAGTTATAAAAAGATTTATTTCTTGGTAAACCTAAACTAAACATATAAAGATAGAACAAATGAATTGGTTAAAAATATTTCTTTAAATTTAATATGTTAATATAATATTTATAGTCTATAAAAATTGTAGTTTAAAAAAAATAATGAAGCCTTTACCTTGATGTGTGTGTCTGATCGCAATTATACACAACACAGATGAACTATCCACATAGCAAAGACACCGTCACTTATAACTAAATCAACTAATTTCTCACGCAACAGAACACTGTCAAAATATTGTTTATAACTAACCCGGTTTAATGTCACGGCGTGTTATCGTCGTTTATAATTGTTAAATCTATATTAAAAATTGAAGGGCTAGGTATGGAATCGGAAACGTCAACTTTTTGCCGGGTGTACTAGTACAAAAGTACTTTCGCGGCAACACTTTGAAACTTTACTCAGAGCAGGGTAAAACCCAGAATGAATGCGGACCGTCCTTAATCCTTTGCCTTTGTGTGAGTGAGCCGACCTATGCGAAAAATATGTAGGCCTAATTGTAAATATGACTAGCCAAGTATAGTTTGTGAAATATGTATTGTGACCCTTTGCAGGGTTTGGCACTTGGCGAAGACAAAACAACCCAGGTAAAGTTTAGAACCAGTGGCCAACATCTGTTGCTGTTGTAAACCAAAAATAGTACTGTTGCGGTAAATGTAAGCCGGAAACTAAGGTGGAAATGGTTTTAAGATGTCTGGAAATTCAAAAATATTTGCTCAAATTTATACGCACAAATATATACTAATATTACGATAACTCTCTTGTCTAAATCATGGTAACTTTGGAAAGAAGTGCACTTAATTACTAGCGTTCAGAAAATTGTTATAGATATATAAGATTCACAAAATATTGGGTAGATAGTTCTCTTCACCCAGATTGAGTGTATATGTGCTTCAGGTACTATAACTCTCCTTAATTCTTAGTACCATGGGTATCCTTAGTCACACGCAATTCCACCTACCCTTATTTGCACGTTTTCATACAAGCGACGCCTATTTACTATCCCGATGTAGATTCCGTCTACCTCAGGTATGTAACTGCACACGTTAATTCCATGATCATACATCTGCAAAGGGACTGTACCTTAATCCATCTTATACTGCAATTTATTTTCAACTGTCATTATTACCTAATAAAACACATAATTTTTAAGTGTGGCCTATTCTGTTTATACCACAACAAAACAAATGAAAACTCTTCTCGAGTTTATATAAAATCATTTTTCCGTGCTACAACACTTTATAAATTTCCTAACTATATAAGACTTCTTCTTAATGGAAAATACTCCATATTTCTTATCAGATAATTACTATCAGTATTAGTTTCTAAACTAATACGGTGGTTTCATCAGAAAACTGTAACTGAACGAAATGTTATTGACTTACCTTACGAAAAGTGCACCCTTGCCTAACAATATTAAGTTTACAATCTAAAACTCTTAACTTGAATGATTAGTAATGAATTAAACATTTTTAAATAAATATGTTCAATAATGTGTAATATCTAGACTGTTGATTATAATAATGTACTGTAACTTATGAGCAACAAATATCTATCTTTATCAAACTGAACATTTAAAAATATTAAAAATCGTATTTGACACAAAATTACATTTATAATGGTAACCATTTATTTTACAATTTTAATATGTTTACGCGTTTCTTATAATCAAGTTGATAATTATTTCATTCGATCATTAATTTTAAAAGCCTCAGATAATTCATATAGCTTTTTAATAGTTTTAACAATATTTCTTAATGTGCTTGCCTAGTAAAAACAAATTAATTTTCCTCCGTATTTAAAAAATATAGGAACTAAGTTAAAAGGAAAGAATAACCGATTATATAATTTTTTGATTGATAAAAACCAAATTTCTAATGAAATTTGAACTTTAGATGCATATTGAGAAATGGTTTAATAATTTTAAGCTACGCAGGAGACGTATAGCTTTTAATGTGAGCAATAAGCAATCCATGTACTAAGCTAACTTATACTGCAATAAGTCTATGACTTTCAGCAATAAAAATGATTTTTGCTGACATTATAAGCTCTGAAAAAAAGAGTTTATATTAAATATCCTATTATTGAAATTCAGTGTTCAGGATTCCATCGTTATTATACTTGCACTAGCAATGTTTACAAGTAGTCTATATAATATATTTAAGGCTATATAAGAGTAAAGAAATACTAAAATACGTGCTTCAAAATAGGAGCTCAAAATGATAAATTGATTTGCAATTCAGTGACGTGTCGACCACAGTAAGAAAACAACAGCATCATTTTGACATACGTTAAAATTAAATATTTGGAAATTAGTATAGTAGTTTAAGCACTTAAGTTATGTGAAGAGAAATAAAGCCTTGAATGTATTTGCTTATTTAAGTAATATAAGAGAGGGTTATTTCTTGTACATGACAAAATACAGAGAATCCAGGTAGAGATTTTAAATAGGCTCTTTCCGTTAGCCAAAATTATCTTTAGTAAGTGTTGAGAATGTTAACGAATACAATTCAGTTAAAAAGAGTTAGTTGTGAGAACGAGCCTGCCGTCCAGTGTCTAATTACTAATCTAACAATTAGTGTGAATCTAAAAAAAAGATTATTTTCTGTGAACAGTGCGTATCTCAAACCACCTTGATCAAATAACTACCTTTTTTCCACTACCTCTCCAACCGAGATTCTAGGCAGTCCTAACAGAAAGATTTTTAACCATTCTTATGAAATCGTACACAAAATAGTTCTTCAAATGATGCTGTGAAACATTATTTTAATATTAGTTGTAACGTCTTAAATTTTCTAAATGTGTTTCATATTTCTAAAATGTGTGCGGTACAGCAACGGCCTAGAGCGGACTCAACATTTTGTTAACACACAACCGAGGTCTTAGGTAGTTCATTATCCGGTCAACAGAGGTCTTTGTTTATATTGTACAAACAGAAAGATTTTTAACCTTCCTTATGATATTGGTTATATACTATAAAAAAACTATGTACAATTATATAATGAACATATAAATATATAATAGACTTAATGGAGAACATAAAATAGTTCTTCAAATGATGCTGTAAAACATTATTTTAATAGTAGTTGTTACCTCTTAAATTTTCTAAATGCGCTTCATATTGCTAAAATGTGTACGGTACAGCAACGGCCTAGCGAGGACTCGACATTTTCTTAACATACAACCGAGGTCTAGGTAGTACATTATCCGGTCAACAGAGGTCTTTATTTAAATTCCACAAACAGAAAGATTTTTAACCATTCTTATGAAATCGTACACAAAATAGTTCTTTAAATGATGTTGTGAAACATTATTTTAATAGTAGTTGTTATCTCCTAAAGTTCTAAATGTGTTTCATATTGCTAAAATGTGTGCGGTACAGTAACGGCCTAGCGAGGACTCAACATTTTCTTAACGTACAACGGAGGCCCTAGCTAGTACATTATCCGGTCAACAGAGGTCTTTATTTAAATTGTACAAACAAAAAGATTTTTAACCATTCTTATGAAATTGTACACGAAATAGTTCTTCAAATGATGCTGTGAAACATTATTTTAATAGTAGTTGTTACCTCTTAAATTTTTAAATGTGTTTCTTATTGCTAAAATGTGTGCGGTACAGCAACGGCCTAGCGAGGAATCCATTTGGAGAGGGGCCCAATTCAACCCCGATTCTTTGAGGTTTGACGTAGTCCGCCTAGAGATAATTTGAACGTGGGCCCAGTTCGACCGTGTCCATCTTCGTGAGTTTAAAAACAATTTTTTTGTAATTATATCTTTTATAGTTCAAAAGATACAAAGATTCCCCGCGATGTTCCCCTTTGTGCGAAAAATATGTAATTGTAAATAAGAATAGCCAAGTATAGCGTGTGAGATATGTATTGAGAGCCTTTGCAGAATTTCCCAAACAAACGGTTTGCACTTAACGAAGACAAAGCAACCCACGCACAGTGTAGAAGCAGTGGACAACATCGGTTTCTTTTGTAAACCAAAAATAGTACAGGATCTAAATAAGGTTGACCACAGACTGAGAGCCTTTGCAGAATCTCCCAAACAAACGGTTTGCACTTGGCGAAGACAAAGCAACCCAGGCACAGTGTAGAAGCAGTGGCTAACATGTGTTTCTTTTGTAAACCAAAAACAGTACAGGATCTAAATAAGGTTGACCACAGACTGAAAGCCTAACGGTGAAATTAACCGTGAAGATGTCGACAATCTTTTGAAAAAGAGCTAACCACGATTTGACGGAAGATTACAGACGGAAGTACAGTATAGCTGTAAGCGATGTTAAAAGTTTAGATGTGGGACGTAACTATCCCCTTTCCATGTACAGTTGGTTTCAGCATTCGCGGATTCTCTAGTTGCGGTAAATTCGGGGAACGTATCCTCAGTGAGTAACAAAGGATCACTGTGTATCAGTGCATTATAATATTTTGGTACTTAAAATCGTTCCTTAAACTAAAATAGAATTTTGGTCATCAATGTGAGTTACTTCTTCACGACGCCCTGGATACATTCGGTATGACAATTTATGTCGAATATGCGGTTCAATCTGATGATAATGAAATATAGGCCCTATTCAAAATGTTTGAGTCGTGAAACTTGAACAGCTCACTCGTCGAAATCCTCTAGTTACTAAACTATTACGATGGTTTATTCATAAAACTGTAACTAAACGAAATGCTATTGATTTAGTGTAGCCTAACCTAAAGACATTAACCTCACAATCTAAAACTCTAACTTAAATGATTAGCAGTGACTTAACATTTTAAAAATAAATAGCTCAATAATGTTTAATATCTAGTCTAATGCTTATAATAATGTACAGTAACTTATGAGTAACATATATCTAGGTTTATCAAACTGAACATTAAACAAAATAATAAAATTCACATTTGACACAAAATTACATTTATAGTGGTAATCATCAATTTTACAAGTTTAATATATTTAACACAAGGTGTGTTATAATTAAGCTGATAATTAATTAATTTTGATTAATAACTTTCAAAGTCTAAAGTAATTCATATAGCTTTTTAAATAGTTTTAAATATTTTAAATAGTTTTCACAATATTTTTTACCTTACCTAATTATTATTAGCATCAAATTAATTTTTCTACATGCCTATAAAATAAAATAATTTTAATCTGTACAAAATAAAAACGATTTGATATAATCCATTTAGCGGTATTTCATTCAGATCTTAAACAAACTTCTAATGAAATTTGAACTTTAGATGCATAATGAGTAATGGTAGTTAAACTTTAAGCTATTGCAGGAGACGTATTGCTTTTAATGTGAACAATATGCAATACATGTAATAATCAAACTACATACAGCAATAGGTCTATTACTTTCCACATAAAACTTATTTTTGTTGACCTTATAAACTCTGAAATAAGAGTTTAATATTTCAGGATTGAAATATTGAGTATATTCAGGATTCCATCGTTATAAAACTTGTACTAGCAAAGCTTACAAGTAGTCTATATAATATATTCAAGACTATATAAAAGTAAAGAAATACTAAAATATATGTTTCCAAAATAGGAGCTCAACAATGAAAATTTTGTTTTGTAAAGTGTCGGCACAGCCATTAATAAAAACATCAGCATTGTGATAGACGTTAAAATTAAATAATTGGAATTTAGAATAGTAGGTTTGAGTTATGTAAAGAGAAACAAGGCCTTGAATATATTTGTTCAAATAATTTATGATGTACAAGAGAGGGAGGTTTCTTGTGCATGACAAAGGCAGAGAATCCAGGTAAAGATTACAGTAAGGTTGAAAATGGGTTTTTCCGTAAGCCAAAAATATTTTTAGTAGGAGCTGATACAAGAATAGGTTAGTTTGAAAGAGTTATTTGTGAAAATGTGCCTTCCAGGTCCGTGTCTAACAAGTGAACTAACGATTAGTGTGAATATAAAGTGAATTGTTTAGTGAACAGTGCGTTTCCTAAACCACTTTGATTAAATAACTACCTTGTTCTCAAAGTGCTATAATAATATAGGGTTTTAATGAACAGTACTAGGGACGACGTGTATGACATCGAAATAATATATCCAACAGTAACTTATCTATATAAGAAAAATGCTCTTGTATTATGCGGATATATCCCCGGAAATAGTATAGTTACATAGAACGGATTGTTATTGTATGAAAAAAGACATTTGTATTTGTAACCGGTAATTGTCATTTCGTCAGGACCCATTGGTATAAATGTATAAGCCTCCATATTCGGCATTAAAAGTACAAGATTTCGCTACAAGATATCAGCACTTAAAAATCCAATTGCAACAAAAGCTCTTAAATCCTAAATCAATTTCACATACTAACCGTTGTCTAATTTATTAATACACGGCAATCGTTAACAAAGTACTGTAATTTAGATTTAAACTAATATAAAATAAAGTTTGCGTGTTATGTTTTAAATAAATGTCAGTACAGTTATATAACGAAAACAAAACACATATTAGAACCAATAGAGTATATAAAATAGCCTGCAAATAATGCTGTGAAACATTATTTTAATATTAGTTGTAACGTCTTAAATTTTCTAAATGTGTTTCATATTTCTAAAATGTGTGCGGTACAGCAACGGCCTAGCGAGGACTCAACATTTTGTTAACATACAACCGAGGACTAGGTAGTTCATTATCCGGTCAACAGAGGTCTTTATTTAAATTGTACAAACAGAAAGATTTTTAACCATTCTTATGAAATCGTACACAAAATAGTTCTTCAAATGATGCTGTGAAACATTATTTTAATAGTAGTTGTTATCTCTTAAATTTTTTAAATGTGTTTCATAATGTTAAAATGTGTACGGTACAACAGCAGCCTAGCGAGGACTCGACATTTTCTTAACATACAACCGAGGTCCTAGGCAGTTCATTACCCGGTCAACAGAGGTCTTTATTAAAATTGTACAAACAGAAAGATTTATAATGCTTTTTTTATTAAATCTGTTACATACTATAAAAAACTGCAAAATGATTTAAAACAATTTTTACGGAAGTAAAAGTAGCGCTTTAAACATATTTAAATTTAGCCCAGTTGTAAAGTTTAATGTGTACTATTTACTACTATTTAAATTAACAGTAAAAACAAATAAAATACTTGAATTTATATTCCAACATTAATTAGGAATTTTTAAATTCAAAAAACTTAAGCCAAGATTCCCAATTTATTGAAACATGCTAATAGGCTAATATTAATTACAATATCTATTTTTTAATATTAAAAATTATATTGTATTATAATAAAATATTTTACAGTATATTTCTATCACGGATACGACACCGTTAAATAAAATATGAAAACAAGCGTAGTAGAAAAAATGCAGTAAAACGCCCAATAAAAGTAATAGTTGATAATTGTTGTATATGGGATTGCTTAGAAACGGCCATTATTTCGGCTTAAAAATTTTCACGTAAAGAACCTTATTTGTATCAGCTAACAAAATTCATGCCTAGGTCTTACATTAACTAAAAATGACATCTAAATGTACAGTAAATAAATAAAATCAGAACAGTTTAACAGTAAACAGTGAATTTAAACAGTATGATGATCAGTGATGTTAAACAGTACACAGTGAATTTTAACAGTAAGGTGGTCAGTGATGTTTAGCAGTACATAGTGAATTTTAACAGTATTGTGCTCAGTGATGTTTAACAGTATACAGTGAATTTTAACAGTAAGGTGGACAGTGATGTTTAGCAGTACATAGTGAATTTTAACAGTAAGGTGGTCAGTGATGTTTAGCAGTACATAGTAAATTTTAACAGTAAGGTGGACAGTGATGTTTAGCAGTACATAGTGAATTTTAACAGTAAGGTGGACAGTGATGTTTAGCAGTACTTAGTGAATTTTAACAGTAAGGTGGACAGTGATGTTTAGCAGTACATAGTGAATTTTAACAGTAAGGTGGACAGTGATGTTTAGCAGTACATAGTGAATTTTAACAGTAAGGTGGACAGTGATGTTTAGCAGTACATAGTGAATTTTAACAGTAAGGTGGACAGTGATGTTTAGCAGTACATAGTGAATTTTAACAGTAAGGTGGACAGTGATGTTTATCAGTACATAGTGAATTTTAACAGTAAGGTGGACAGTGATGTTTAGCAGTACATAGTGAATTTTAACAGTAAGGTGGACAGTGATGTTTAGCAGTACATAGTGAATGTTAACAGTAAGGTGGACAGTGATGTTTAGCAGTACATAGTGAATTTTAACAGTAAGGTGGACAGTGATGTTTAGCAGTACATAGTGAATTTTAACAGTAAGGCGGACAGTGATGTTTAGCAGTACATAGTGAATTTTAACAGTAAGGTGGACAGTGATGTTAAGCAGTACATAGTGAATTTTAACAGTATACCTTACATTTTACACCAGCAAAATTTGAAGATAAATAAACTGATTTTCCAACTCCAATAAAACATGAGATGCAAGACCTAGGCACGTTCCTAACAATATAACATGAAATCATAATTATCTTCTTTACATCAAAAATTGTGAGTGCATTTAAAATTGGAAGTAGCCTCGAAAACATCTTACTCTGCTGCTCATTACAGATCACTCTTCTGGATTAAAGTGTGATTTTATTAATATATAAATTCCAGTTTACCAAAGCAAGCCAGCTAAATATTGTACGATTGAAGAACAAAATTTAAAAAATTACGTATACATTTACAAAATGAATCTGGAAGTGATTATGATTAGCAAAATTTCGAGATATATAATGCGACTTATTCTCCTATCCAATACTGCAAAAATTGTAAGTGTATTTAAAATTGGAAGTAGCCTCTGAAAATTCTTATTCTGCTACTCATTACAGATCACTCTTCTGATTTAAGCTACGATATTATTAATATATAAATTACAGTTTACCAAAGCAAGCCAGCTAAATATTGTACGATTGAAGAACGAAATTTAAGATGTTTCCTATACAACCATAAAGTGAATCTGGAAGTGATTATGATTGGCAAAATTTCAAGATAAATAATGCTACTTATATTCCTATCCAATACAGCAAAAATTATGAGTGTATTAAAAATTGGAAGTAGCCACTGAAAATCGAACTCTGCTGCTCTTTAAAGATCACTCTTCTGATTTAAAGTGCGATTTTATTAATATATAAATTACACTTTACCAAAGCAAGACAGCTAAATATTGTACGATTGAAGAACGAAATTTAAGAAACACTTATACAACTACAAAATGAATCTGGAAGTGATTATAATTAGCAAAATTCATAAATCCTAGTATACCTAAACAATGTAACTAGTTATTTTACATTTGGAGAGTAAAAATTCAAGACATCGTTACTTACATGAATCATAAAATTGTAAATAATATTCGAGCTGGCTTGTGAGTGAAAGTTATAAATAAATAATAAAAATATATACAACTCACAAATATACAATTTTTTATTTCAAACGCGTTTCGACGACTACTTTGTCGTCATCTTAATTTTTTAGTTAATTTCATTTGTGTATTTTCACTGAAGATGACGACAAAGTAGTTTGAAATAAAAAATTGTATATTTGTGAGTTGTATATATTTTTATTATTTAATCATAAAATTGTAGTTTACCAAAGCACAATATTTAAATTCAAATTCATCCAATTGAAAAATGTATTACTTTATTATTTATTAAAAATTTTCAATGAAAATGTGTTAATTTTAATTTTTATATAAATGGTATAAATAACAGTCATTTTGAAGAATATTTAGGACAAAAACTCCATTAAAACCCTGTGTAGCGGTAGTCGGTACCTCTTCATTCTGGCGGAAAGCAAGGCTACGTATGAGTGAACCTAACCTGACAACGCACCATTTTTCCCCTTTCCTAAAGGAACATTGCCCTGTTCGTAGTACTGCCTTATTTCATCGGTCCTTGATTATCCCTCTTCCTACAAGGAAGTGTATTACATATCTGAAGAAGATCTGCTCTCTACAGGGTCCATACAGAAGGGTGGGTGAGATTATGTACTTATTTTTTTATAACGGATCTGTTACAGCTGTTGCCACTTCTCCGCTTCAAATTCCAATTTCTTTCGGCATAGATTATGCCTCTTTTAGGTTTCTTCCGGTCATTGTTCCGTCGATGCCATCACGCCAACTTCTTCGTGGCCGTCGTCTCTTTCTTTTCTCAGGTTGAATCTACTCTATTACCTTTGGAGGCCACCTTCTGCCGTCGTCTTTACGTGTCCAAACCATTTTAGTTGTCTTCTTTCTATCTCCTACCTTATACTTTTATCCATTTTCATTTCGTTACGTATTTGCCTATTTCTGACCCTTTCAAGTCTCGATTGACGTAGCGTCGTCTTAAGTAGTCCATTTCCATCGTCATGAGTTTGTTATTGTTAGCATTCGAAACATCCCATACCTCTGAACTGTAGTGTTTAAAGTTAGTTTCACTGATCTGCCTTTGTTTAGTCGTCCCCTGATTTCATCCTCACTATCGCAATTTTTATTAAAAATCGCCCCTAGATATTTGGAGGTTGGTACCCTCTTGGTTACAGTGTTTTCTAAGCTACAGTCCCAAATCTCGTCTTTGCCTACTATTAGATAATCAAATTTTAGAATGTTCGTTGTTAAGCCTGCTGCCTCATATTCCTCCGGTAGTTTTCTTATCATATGACTAATATCGTGTTTCATATGGTTATTTAAAATATTATATGTAAATGGAATTTTCTATCAAATCGTAAGTAATACAGAAATGTTCTATTAACACTTTTCCTTCGGAGAATGTATTAGTGGATAAGCCCCTCAGGGCATCCATGCCCTCTTTAGATGAAACCACGACTGTTCTAATGACCGGGCCAAGTATGTTATATGCCGGCCCAATAAGAGCAGAAAACTAATGCTTCCCGTAGTCTTGGCATTATTCCAGCTGAAATAACCTAAACTTGCAATTAACACAAGCACTGTATGTATACAGTAATGCTTCACTACGGCTATACTAAGCCATGGCTAAATGTGTTCTTGACCACTAGTTTATGTAGACATATATTTTGAATGTGAATAGACAGCTAATTCCACGTTATTTGAACTGTTTGGTAGTTTTATTTCTTGTATTATCACCGTTCATTGAATTATTTTGAATGTATCTTTCTTGCATCCAATTTGTACGCATCATTTCTCAGATTTATCCGGAAGGGGTCTCAGAATAAGTTCGTTACGACTTTTTCGAGAAGGTTTGTTTCCAAGATACCACTTTCTTATTACGGTATATTTAACAATACTTTGCGGTATTTTACAAGTACTGATCTACCGGAATATCTTCGTACTACAAGCACTGGCTAGTTCTGAAATAGCTTGCCCCAAAGTTCTCAGTAGCTCTAATTATTTATGTATGGGTCAATCCACATACATAGAGAGCCAGAGATATTATCTCGCTACTTTGTTTCAAATATTATTATTTTTATTATTTATTCGAATATTTTAATTTCTTTGTATCATTTAATCGTTTTTGCCATTATTATATTAGTTAGATTTTTTCTGTAATACAAGTAATATAAACAAAAATTCCTATTTGATAAGGTCAATTCCTACTTAGATAACCAGCGAAAAATGTTACTTTATTTATCTTTTTATAAATAAAGTAACAACCTATAAGTTAAAACAGCTGCTTTAATCTTCGTTAGAATAACCAATGTTTTCGTACATTAGAATAATCTATATGTTCATTTAAAACTAAATAAACCTATATATCAGATTGTTTTATTTTTTTTTTTTACCACATAACCTTTAACATAAAATCAGCTTTCTTATCTAATCATGTTATCACTTATATTAAGCCAAATAGAATGGATTACCTATATCATCAACCTTACCCCTTTTATGAAACGATTTTATCCCATGTAAAACTAAAATTAATTTATTATTAAATATATTTAATGGATTAATTTTTCAAAAAAAATCATCACCATAAATTATCAAATAAACTTTTTGTTAAAACAGCTGTTCTACCACATAACCTATAACATAAAATCAGCTGTTTTTTTGATATCATATGATATCAGTTATTTCAAGTCTTATATTGCAATCCTTGTCCCAGGTAATATATTAGTAAGCTTTATATATACAAGGATACACATAGTCCATTAGTAAGCTTTGAATATACAGGGGAACAGCTAATCTATTAGTAATTTTTGAATATACAAGGGAAACAGACAATTTATTAGTAGGCTTTGAATTTGCAAAGGGACTGCTAATCTATTAGTAACTTTTAAATGTACAAAGGAGGCAGCCAATATGTTAGTAGGGTTTGAATATGCAAAGGGGGCAGCTAATCTATTAGTAACTTTTGTATATACAAGGGAGGTACCCATTATTAATAGGCTTTAAATATAGAAGGGATCACGTAACCTGTTAGTAGGCTTTGAATACGCAAAGGGGGCAGCTAATCTGTTAGTAACTTTTGAATATACAACGGAGGCCGACCATTTATTAGTAGGCTTTGTATATACAAGGGGACAGCTAATCTATTAGTAACTTTTGAATATACAAGGGAGGTAGCCATTATTAGTAGGTTTTGAATATAGAAGGTATCACTAATCTGTTAGGAGGTTTTGAATACGCAAAGGAGGCAACTAATCTATTAGTAACTTTTGAATAAACAAGGGAGGTAGCCATTATTAGTAGGCTTTGAATATAGAAGGTATCACGTAACCTGTTAGTAGGCTTTGAATACGCAAAGGATTTGAATCTATTAGTAACTTTTGAATATACAAGAAAGGTGGCCATTATTAGTAGGTTTTGAATATAGAAGGTATCGCCTAATCTGTTAGGAGGCTTTGAATACGCAAAGGGGGCAGCTAATCTATTAGTAACTTTTGAATATACAAAGGGAGGTGGCCGTTATTAGTAGGTTTTGAATATAGAAGGTATCACTAATCTGTTAGGAGGTTTTGAATACGCAAAGGAGGCAGCTAATCTATTAGTAACTTTTGAATATACAAGGGAGGTGGCCGTTATTAGTAGGTTTTGAATATAGAAGGTATCACTAATCTGTTAGGAGGCTTTGAATACGCAAAGGGGGGCAGATTATTTATTATAATAATCCACAGTAACTTTTAAGTAACATATATCTAGATTTAACAGACTGAATATTTAAAAAATAATAAAACTTGCATTTGACATAAAATTACATTTACAGTGTTAATCATGTATTTTAGTATTGTATTAATATGTTTAACACTCTATTAATATGTTAATTTTATAAACTCTGAAATAAGAGCTTAATATTCCAGCATTGAAATATTGAGTATTTAGGATTCAATCGTTATAAAACTTGTACTAGCAAAGTTTACAAGTAGTCTATATAATTTATTTAAGACTATATGAAAGTAAAGAAATACTAAAATACATGTTAAAAATTTGGAGCTCTAAATGAAATATTTGTTTTGTAATCTAGTGAAGTGTCGCCACAGCCATTAAAAAAAACATCCGCATAGTGATAGACGTTAAAATTACATAATTGGAATTTAGAATAATAGGTTTAAGTTATAAAGAGAAATAATGCCTTGAATATATTTGCTTAACTAATTTTTGATGTATAAAATAGGGTGGTTTCTTGTACTAGACAAGAGACAGAGAATCCAGGTAAAGATTACAGTAGGGTTGAACATCTGTCTTTCCGTTAGCCAAAAATATATTTAGTAGGGGTTGAGAATGTTAACAAGAACAGGTTAGTTGGAAAGAGTTAATTGTGAAAATGTGCCGTCCTGTACCGTGTGTAACAAGTGAACTAACAATTCGTGTGAATATAAAGTAAATTTTTTAGTGAACAGTGAGTCTCCAAAACCACCTTGATTAAATAACCACCTTATTCATAAAGTGCTATAATATTATAGGGTTGTAATGAATAATACTAGGACGACTTGTATGAAATCAAAAGAAAATTGGTAACAGTAGCCTATGTTATTAAGAAAAATGATCTTGTAATATGCGGATATATCCCAGGAAATTGTTTAGACACCTAGAACGGATTGTTATTTTGTGAAAAAAGTCATCTGTAACTGTAACCGGTTATTGTCATTTCGTCAGGACCCATTGGTATACATGTATAAACCTCCATATTCGGCATTAAAAGTACAAGATATCGCGAGCATTTAGGAATCCTGATTTCAACATTAACTCTTAATTCCTAGATCAACTGAACAAACTAACCGTGGTCTAATTTTTTAATTAACAACAATCGACAAAATATTGTAATTTATATTAAACAAAAATAAAACAAGTTTTGCTTGTTAATATGTTTTAAATAAATGCCATTACAATTATATTACCAGAACATAATACATACTAGAGCTAATGGAGTATATAACATAGCTCTGAAAATGATGCTGTGAGACATTATTTTAATATTAGTTGTAACGTCTTAAATTTTTTAAATGTGTTTCATATACCTGAAATTGGTGCGGTACAGTAACGGCCTAGCCTAGCGGGGAATCGACATTTACTTAACATACAACCGAGGTCTTAGGCGGTTCATTATCCGGTCAACAGAGGTTTTATTTAAATTGTACAAACATTAGAATTTATAGATTTTGTTATTAAATCTGTTATATACCATAAAAAACTGCAAAATATTTGAAACATTTTTTACTGGATTAAAAATAGCGCTTTAATCATTCTAAAAGTTTACATCTAGAGTAAAATCATACATCTAGTTGTAAATTTTAATGTATAGGCCTACTATTTTACAATTTCAAAATACTGGAAATTTACATTATCAGTAAAAACAAATAGAATACTTGAATTTATATTCCAATAATAATTACGAATTTTAAAAGTGAAAAAACTTTAGCCAAGACTCATAATTTATTGAAACCCGACTTATAGGCTAATATAATTACAATATCTATTTTTTTAAAAATATTTTATTGTATTATAATAACACATTTCACAATATATAGTGGAGCTGAGACCCCAGTAGTAGGTTCTAAAACAGCAAGACCTCTCTAGCGAATTTTTAAAATTCATTTCCGAAATAAAAAACTTATACCATTTGATTCAGAATTTAAAACATAACACATCACCATAATTTATTATGAATGAATTTATTATTATTGAATTTATAACTATTCAATTTTTTAGGTATAATTGGGCGAGACCTCATTAGTCGGTTTCGGAAAATTATGGAGTCCTCGGTTAGCCGGATAGTCTTAAACTCCGGCACACCGAGGTCCTCATACAAACCTGTGTGTGTGTGTGTGTGTATGTGTGTGTGTGTGTGTGTGTGTGTGTGTGTGTGTGTGTGTGTGTGTGTGTGTATGAGTGTGTGTGTGTGTGTGTGTGTGTGTGTGTGTGTGTGTGTGTGTGTGTGTGTGTGTGTGTTTGTGTGTGTGTGTGTGTGTGTGTGTGTGTGTGTGTGTGTGTGTGTGTGTGTGTGTAGATGTGTAATACCTAATTTTATGCCTCATGCGTCCATTGTAAAATATAGATTTCTCTGAAAGCAAAGGGAAAAATACCCTAAAATGGAGCCCATTGCCTAATTTGTTATATGAACGTTAAGCAGTATTTATTCGACTTACTTATGTAAACAATTAATAATTAAATACAACTCTAAACGTCTAGTACTTCGCCATGTTGTGTAAAGCAGATTTTAACACACTACAAACGGTGTCCCAGTGTGTTAAAGCCAGCCAATGTTTTATTCAACCAAATTTTAATTACATGCAGCGAATAACCCAATTCACGCAGCTGTTATTTGCAATTTTATAGCTCCATAAAACCTTGAATATCAGGTTCATAGCCTTTTATGACGATTTTACAAGATGTATTATAGCTTGGTAAAAGGGTTTCACAGTTATATATATATATATACAACGTACAATTTAATGAATAAACCGAAAGAACTCTAATGTTATAGCTCTATGTTACAGAGTTTTAAAGTTATTTAGGGAAAAGTTGAATAAATACTTATATATTCCAAGAATGTCCATCACTATCATGATCATATTATTGCTATCTAGTTTAAAAGTAGCAAATGTTTTTAGGCATTCAGTTTTGCAAATGAGATTGCTATATAGTTATAGTCTACAATTACATGTATTTATCAATCTTTGAAATTTCTGCTATCTATGTTTGATGTGAAACGTGAAGGTTATGAAACTTTAGGATAGGAATTTTGACAAAATATGTTTAAACCATTTTTATTAAGCTTGAGACTTAAATGAAAACTATTAAAGCCTTATAATAATTAGGAATAATTCTCTACACACATTTTGTAAAATATTCACTTGTTACCCGTTAACAGATTTTTTAAAAGTAGTTGGTGCAACCAAACCAATCGTTTTTGGGAAACGAAATATGTTATTGTTTGGTAATGATTTATTATTATTGCGCCCTGAACTTATTGCTCCCTAATCTAAAATAATAAACAGAATTTTAGTACTTTTTAGATAATTACAGCTCTTAAAGACCTTTATTATAAAACAACGCGTTTACAACACATTTACAAAATGTTCTATCTATATACAAATTATACATCCAATATTCACTATCAGCATTAAATTATATTTCATCAGTTATTATGTAGCTTTAATATAGTTTATATTACTTTTAATCTAGAAAACAATTACAAAAATTGTAAAACAATGGTAAATTCAAGCAAATAGTGTAATAAACAATTGCTTTAACACAAGTAAGAAGTAATTTTATTTTAAACCGACATTGAGCCGTAATTTTCTAATATGATTAATTGCAAATGTTTCAATATTGAGGTAGTCAGCAAATGATATACATATTTTTTTTTGTGTGGACAGTTACGTAGTTGTTCCCCATGGAAATTATTTGTCGAGGGTTTGTGGGTATGTATATAGGAAATAGTGTTTTGCGTTTTTGTAGAGGCCAATATTTAGCTTAAATTTAATGTATACAATTTAATATATAAAAAAATTAACATTTATTACTGTTTTTCATATAACATTTTAAAAAAACTCAGTGAAATATCTTTATTTTATAAGATTAGAATATAAATTAAAAAAATAAATAGGAAACAATGACAATATCATTTAAAACCGTTCGGATGAAATGTAGACATTAATAATATAAAAAACAAGGTGAAGTCCTCTATATACTATTCGGTTACAAGTACAATTTCGTAAGTAAACATATTATTAGATTTAACGTTAGTTAATAAATTTAATATGTTACTATGGTAACGAAATGCAATAACAGTAGCAACATTGCAAATTTTACTTTCATCTTGATATGTAGCTCCTTTGTAGTTTTGCTTCCTGATGATGTTGACGTCTTTAAAACATTTTACCTGATTGTTGTATAATACATAATTTTGTATCTTGTCTATTATTTGTATGATATTGTAAATTAAGTTAATAATTACATACATTTTTGTGGTATTGACTTTTTAGTTTAAGGAAATAACAGATTTTATAAACACTATATTTAAAACTTTGGAGTATTTCAGAAATAAATAAATATTTATCATTTAAGACAAATCACCCCTTTAATAACCTTAAAAGTAATATTTCTTGTCACTGATAAACTCAATTTTTAAACCATTTTACACAGATAGTCCAAGTTCAACTGTACATAGAGGCAGTTAAAGCGGTATCTGAAAATAGTATAATGGTTTCTTACTGATTTAGGTATTAATTACTTACATTTTTGTGGTATTGATTTTTTAATTAAAGGAAATAACAGGTCTTATAAAAACTATAAAAAATTACTGGAGTATTTTAAAAATATTCCCAGCACAATCATTTGTATCTATACTAAATGACATGAGTATACGATATCAATATTCGCACAACTAATTGAATAAAACCCCAACTTCTGTCATCGAGATGTTTGAACGGAGAAATCTGGAAGAGCTTCCACAGACGTGAATGTTTCTAGTCAGTGTATTATTATTTATTCCTAAAACAATAAACATTCACGATCATTGGTAGACCTTTTCAGTCTCTCTATACGTATTCCCACCTTATATCTACATACATTTTAATATAATTTTGTAAATATGCTAATTGCCCTTACTCCATCTAGAAAGCAATAATAATTTAAACATAATTGCAAAAAAATACTACATCATGAAACTAGATTTAATTTAATTAAATGAAAATTCAAATGAAATCCTCACAATAAAGTTTTGGTTGTTGAATTCATGGAAGTTCACATATACTTCAATTCACATTGTTTAGAATTAGGAAGTAAAAGTGTTACAGTAAATACACAAATACTGGTTAATTAAAACGAAAAGGTAATGTAAAACACTACTGAAACTAAATTATATATAAACAAAATACTATACTTGTTAATAAATTGTAATATAGTTTTTCATTGATAATTATATAAACGTTTTAATGAAAATAATGTCACAATAATGGAGAAACACATAATACGTGTGTTACACATGATGTGTATGCACCTTCAGATATGAATAAAACACTCCACTGGTGTTTGGCTCAACAGGTTGACTCAATATTCAACTCCTTAAGGTCCTCCTGTAACATTAAAAATAAATACAATTGTAGGAGAGATTATATACGTTAACACGTGTATAAAAATACAGCAATATCTCTTTGGATATCTAGGAAATTAAATCTTGATTTCTTAGTAAAATAGTACTGCTTTTAGATATAAGTAATGTAGTAGGAAAATCATTATTTAGAAGAATATATATTGAGAAATATGTTTGTTAAATAAATAAGAACTGCTATTGTGTATCATTAACATTAAATTCGAAAGCATTTATATCCCCTGCTTTGCATCAACATTTAATGAAACTATGTATCTATAAACGTGGTGGTTATAGGAATAGCGTGGATATATCAATAATATATAACATAAAAATTCTTCCTCAAGACACAAAAAGCATTTATATCCCCTGCTTTGCACCAACATTTAATGAAACTATGTATCTATAAGAGTGGTGGTTATAGGAATAGCGTGGATATATCAATAATATATAACATAAAAATTCTTCCTCAAGACACAAAAAGCATTTATACTTAAATTAAATCATCATAATATAGTTTTCCTTAACGTATATATGAAAGTTCACGTTTAATCCAATCAACCTTGTTTAGGAGTAGGGCGTGATATATGTTTACAATAATTAGAATACAACAATAAATAAAAAAAACATATAGTAAATCTTCAGCGAAAGTATATTCCATATAAACAAAATACTATTTTACCTAATAAATACCAATATGGCATTTCAACGTTAATATTATAACGATTAAGTATTATACCATAAGATATTAAATCGCGATCTTCTTAGAATTAGCATATTCTTCTTGATATAAGTAATATAAAGAGAAAATCAATATGTTGAAGATTATAGGTTGTGAGAAATGCCCCTTTGCATAAATAAGAACTGCTATTATGTTTCATAAAAAACAAATTTCTAATCATTTTTCTATCCCTTTAATTAGACAAACGTTTATTGAAAATATGTATCTGAAAACTTGGTGGTTGTATGAAAACAATGGAAATAACAATAATAGACAACATAAATAATCTTCCTCGTGCCAGAAAACATTTCTCCACTATTACTTGATGCCCATAGGATTCACCTTAATATTAGCCAAAAAGAAACTTCAGAATCAGATGTACATTATTTTAGGGGTTGGCATTTTAATAAGTTGTTATTTGTAATAAAAAGGCGGATGAAATGGGTGGAATGTCACTCATAAATTCTCGTGAAGAGGATATGCAAAAAAATATTGTTTGTTCCCTATAAGAGGACATGTGACCTTTTTTTATAATTGGATATAAATATAATAAAGTAATAAATATAATAAAAAAGATTATTAGTTTGCTTTTATATTATTGTCATTAAACGCTAATTCTTATAAATTTGAAGTATTAAAATTTATTAATTTTAAAACAATAAATATTTTTAGCAATAAAATATGAATTGAAGGCATAATTGTTTTTTAGGATTTTTAAACTAAGCTAGTGTATATGGGAATTATCATTAACGCCTGAATTTTTCCTTAAATATATTATTCCGCAAGTAATGCTTGGCGTGCCTACATCTTCACATAGTTTGTAGTGAAATAACAGATATTTTATATTTTACATTTATATATCTTTTGGGGTTCACGCTTTAACAAATACCATTCCTAAATTACAACCTCGTAGATATTTCATGTAATTAGAAGATCAGTCGCCGTATGGCAATAAATTCATTTCTTTGACGTTGTAATTAGAAAGTAGAGAGAGCGAGTGAGTACAAAAGGAAGTCGAACGATTGTAGTCGGCAAATGTTATTCTAAAATCGCATCCTCTGCTTATGGCTATTCCACTTTAGTTATTTGTCCCTGTGATCAAATACGACAAACAAGATAATATCTTAATACAAATATAGGGAAATAATGCACTACGTCATACCAATAAATCACATATCGTACTTAAATATATGGCAATATGGCTACTCAGAAAGAATCATTTGTGTCGGGTTATTTCATGTATATTTTAAATGCAATTTTAAGTTCTCCTTTGCATAAGTATCATTTCAGCACACAAACTTTAATGTAACTACTAAAAGGGTAACAATGTATTTTCAACTTCTTGGATATTTATGGCTATTTTCTAAAGATATTTCATGAAAATAGGGTCGTAATCATCACATTATACTGCGAGAAAATAATATCTTCATTAGTAAAGTCAATATGGTGTAATACGTTTGTTAAAATATTCATTGCTTTGCAATAGAATTCACAATGATGCATTATCCTAATTAAAGTAGCATAATTAAAACGTTTACGTGAAATAAAACTTATATATATATATATATATATATATATATATATATATAAGAAAACATATTGCGATATTTATATATATATATATATATATATATATATATATATATATATATATATATATATTAAATATATTAAATATGGTGATATGTTTTCTTGTATATATAGTTAATAAATTAAAAATATTTCAAAAACAAGAATACTTTTAATGAATATATTTATTCAAAGCTTTTCGCCGATTAAATAGTATCAGCATCTTCAGAAAAAAAAATTATCTAATAAAATGCTTTTACAAAATTAAATCATATGTACTAACATATGATTTAATAAAGCTTTGAATAAATATATTCATTAAAAGTAATCTTTTTTTTGAAATATTTTTAATTTAATAAATATATATATATATATATATATATATATCTATATATATATATGTGTGTGTGTGTGTGTGTGTGTGTGTGTGTGTGTGTGTGTGTGTGTGTGTGTGTGTGTGTGTGTGTGTGTGTGTGTTGCAACGTCCCCCTACCTCACCTCTACCGTCCCTACCACCGCAACTCCACGCGGTCGTTTTGTTGTGTTGTTTAAATCCTTTCTTGCAGAATACTAAAATTTAATTGTTTACAAGAAAACATATTTATAAACAACCAAAACTCTGCCTATCACCCTGCTGGTAAAACCGTGCTAAACTCCCAGAGTTAAGTGTATGTTTCCTGCTCGTAGGGCCAAACCCACAACAAGCCTATTCCCGCTGACTACTATTTAAAGTACATATAAACCCTCCTAAATAAGTTTATCAATTGTGTATGGTCTAAGTATCGTCACACATGTCAAATTAATAGTCAGCTGGAAAGAAACACATTTAGAATAATACACATAAAAGACACAGAGTCTTACCACCTGATGATGATCTGCAGAAACAGCAAGGGAACGTGCAAAATATGATTGTGTTTAAAAATACCTATTTTAAAAGGCTCCTGTGTCCTCTTAAACACAATCTGCCAGTAGATAAATCTCTGGACTTTTATTACAAAAAACCAACTAATCTTTAGACTAGCTCATGAAATTAGTAGAGAGAAACTCTTTAAAACATTAGGCTTTATCTATTGCCATTTAATGAAATTTAATTAAATTTGTTTACTGATTTGATAATCATTTTTATATTAGTTGGAAAAAGCTAAACAGTTTTTATTGGTTATTTGACACAGGATGGAATGCAAATAATGTTGATTTTTATGACATATTTAACTCTATTTATTGAAATAAAAAAGAAAATTTATCCTTCAAAGTATTACACAATTATATTAGCAAAACAATTCACTGAGTTACTTCTTGTTTCTTATGCTTTAAAAAATTATACTTTGCATATAGATTGATAACATAGACATAACATAAAATTATTTTCAAAATTACACATAATAATATTTTATCTCCTATATGGAATTGGTAAATTCATATTTTATGACCTTTAATTTTTAAATTTATACTATTCGAAATTTCTCATTTTCTTTAAATAAACGGCTTATGGCCAAAAACCTTTTGTAATTTTAATATTCATTATTTTAAATATTCTGAGCACATAAATTCATTTACTTAGCATACAATTTATTAAAATTTTATAAAGAGTGAAGTCATTGTTTTAAGCTTGCAAATTTGTTTGAATTTAATAAAATTAACTAACTAAATTTGACGTGACTGATTTCGAATAAAGAAAATGACTTGCCAAAGATGTTCTTGCCGGTCCTTGGGGTCCCTCGTCTGGATTCCCTGGTCCTTGGACACCGGAAGTCGCCATCCCTGGTTCGTCGGTGGTGGTTTCCCTCTATTCGAGCGTCCTGGAGGCTGAGTCTGGAGCCTTCATCCTTGGTGGTCCTGGATGTCGAAAGCGCTGAGGTTATGGTCCATCTGGCCTGCTGACGGTCTCTACTCGCGGTCCAGCATAGCGTCCCGCGGCACCTCGTGTTAGAAAATTTTTACAGACTGTCTCTAAAGGCTTAGAGACCAAGTATATATAGCGGTGAATTTCACCTACCGCACCCCGCCTGCAAAGTTTGCTATCGCTCGATTTATTCCTTGTACAGGCAAGTCGGGCAACGAATCTGTTTTAGCTTGCATAGTTTGATAATTAATTTTAGAACACTGAAAAATGTCTATTTTATTTAAACGGCTGTAACTTTTTTGTTTCTTAAGTTTTTTGAATTCTGTTTTCTCTAATGTTCATTCTAGGTTATTGTGGTTCTTTTAAAATGTCGATGAAAGTTCTACGTGGTTTGGTTCGAAAAATAGCTTTTTTAGGCACTTAGAATTTTTTCGCTTCACTCTCGTTGTTCAAATTTAGTTAGTTATTACAAATTTATTTTATAACATTCTTTAATTTAGCTTAACTATTCTATTTACTGTTTTATTTAATTTTTCCCTCTTTATTAATTGTATAATTCCCTACTTGATTATTTTAAAAACAGCTTTATTTCTAAAAAACAGGAAATTACTCATTTCCCACTTGCGACGGTCTCTCACCCCGTTGCAGTGTGTGTGTGACTTTTAGTAAATAATTCAATGTGTAACGCACTAAAGGTTTTGACTATACTTATAGATGCTATTGCAATTATGGTGCTAAACCAAAACATATATCTTCCCTCATGGATTTGATTTTTTCCTTATTTTATACCAGAATACATGACGATATCTGTTCTCTAGTTACTGATTTCATTAGTTCTAAAGGTCGGTCAAAACTATGTGAAAATAATTTGGTCACGTTTTCCAGACAACTGTAGGTAACATTATAAATATTAGTAATAGTAACACTTCATTTCAATACATACGTGCTTTTGACACACTAAGACATAAATATCTGTTTTGATGACAATAGTGATTATTTTAAAATTTTATTTATCTAGTGCACATAAACATAAATTGAATACCTAAAGGCTTTTTTATCTAGATAAGGATATAACTATAAAACCTCTGTAGTTAACTATAACGGCGCAGTAAAATTTTTTGAATCTGTAATTCACGATTTTATGAAGCTATAAAAGGCAAATAATGGCTTTGAGGATTTGGGTTATTCGCTACAGCTAATTAAACGTGATACGGACTCAACACAGATTAACTCGTTTATAATTCTGAGCTCACAGAGTCTACATAGTGATAGGTTATGTTATGACAATTATCTTTAATTCAGTGTTATTGAACTTAATTAGGAATTAAATAGTTTTATTAGCGACAGTAATAATGCGTATATAAAGTGTAAATATATACTTTGTTATGCGATGTTACTACTTATTATGATGATAGATGCTGAATATTGTAGGTGTGCGTTACATAATTATTAGTTAGCCTGCAAAGTTATGTGGATTGTATTTGAAATAATAAGTGGTATGTTTCAAGAAAGACACTTTTAGGAAAAATATGAATCAATATTTGTTATTTATAAGTTAAAAATATAATAAAAAACTGAACAAAAAAAATCTATATACTTATTACACTTATTATAAAATATTAAATTTCATTTTAAAATCAAGCAATTTGAACAATTGTACAGTTAAATTAATTTTTGTGATATAAGTAGGATATATCTACTAGTAAGGTTATTTCATTAATTATAGGTATTGTACATACTCTGAATCTAATTGTTATATTAAATATATATATTTTAAAAGACCACGTGGTTTAATCACTTTCCTATAATATTCGGATAATAAGACAAATTTTAGAATGTTCACCATTTGAGCGGTCTAAACGTTTTAACATTTAACTTTATTAAAATGAAATCAATTTTGAAGTGAAAGATTCTACCAATTATTTTATCACTTGGCTGGAAAAGGTATATAGAGTTGACGATTTCTTTTTTTGCCTTCCGCCATGTTCCGCTTTAGATTGACCTGGACGTCGCACTTTGAGATGAAATCAATTAGATAATTTAGGGCCAGAAATAGAAACCATACCTTATGAACTCATTTTGATACCCTTTACATGCAAACATTTCTAACTAAACATTGTTTTAAAACTGCTGTGGATCATATTTTCCATATTCCCCTCTCTCTTGAGTTGAATGCATTTTTGAAACTAATCTTCTCGCTCAACGGATCATGGTGGAGTATGGAATAATTATAGTGACATGGCAACTATTAACCTTCCGCGTTCACCTAGGTCGCCTAAATACATGTTTCCTGACCAGTAGAAATCTGATATTTTTACCGTTTTTCACATTTGTTGTTTATGAACAATTCATAATTTTTTACAAAATTGTTTTAACTACTGTTCCGATTTGTTTTCGAACGCTGGTCGATATTATTATTATTAGTTTATTGACTAAAATAATTTTTCAATTTTCTTATATTAGGCCTTAATAATATAGTTATGATTCTCTTCCCAAAAAAAGGAGATCACGCTACTTGTTACAATTGCTTATTATTGTTGAATCATTGAAAATGAAAAGTTAATACATCTTTGTACTTTGTTGAAGGTAATTTAAAATAAACGTTTTACAAACTGGAGTAGACAAATTGAAATTTTATAGAAAAAACAAATAGACATAGTCGTTATTAGTCTAGTTTTGAATATAAAACAATGCCAAAACTGGTTTCATCACAATGAATTAACAATATTTTCCTACACTATATATCAATATTTTGTTTATACCATCAGAAAAAATGATATCTAATTGTGCTTTCAAATGTGGAAGGCTTCGCTGAAATTAGTAAATCTAGCTATGATTTTGAGTCTTCTTAAATATTAAATCCTATTTTTTACTACTTCTCTACAATAGCAAACACAATTAATAATTCTCCATTCAATTAGAGTCGGTTTCAAATATATTTTCCATAAACGTCTCCGGCTTGAGCTATTCTTCGACCTACATCATAATAAAGTAACGTACAAAAATGCCACCTGTCCATAACAAAAGATATGAATGCATTAAATACGCTAAGTATTGGAGATATATTCGTCTGGTGTTATGAATTATTATCTACTAACTTTCGACTTTCATAACAATAGCATGTAAGTAAAAGTAAAAGAGTTCAATACATATAATTACATTTTAAATGCCATCTTTATTATAAGTAAACACCATCAATTCATTTACACAAGAATCTTGAATCATACTCGTATACATACATATACAAATATTTACAATATATATGTATGTAAAAAGTGTATAAGTGTTGTATATATTATGTATGTATAAAAATATATGTATAATTACATATATATAAGTTACATAAACATTTTATGTGAACATTTCATAATTAAATGCGTGCTAGGAAAATTCCTGCTTACGCAGCTTTAGTATTATATAGGTGTGAGAACAGAGCCCCGGCAGTGTGTAAGTCGCCTCTGTATCGCACAGACGTTTTCCACTCCGATTGAGTGCATATCAATTGTATTGTTTTATTAAGTAAAATTTATGTAACAGTTTTCTAAATTAATTGTTTATTAAATTCAAAGGTTTGTAAAAATAAAAATCATTTTTAAAAACCTTTCTTGCTTAATATAAAACGTAACTGGCGCAGTCGGTAGGACATCTCGGGAAAATTAATGAACATAATTTTTTTCGATTTCAATCGTTAACCGAGATACTGCAAACAACGCGATTCGTTACAGAGCGCATATCTGTAACGACATCAAGAAAACGGTAGGACACCTCAAGGAAGTTAGTGAATATAACGTCCGTCGGTTTTAACCGTTAATTGAGGAAACTTTAAGTAGAGTGAATATCTACAACCACTTAATAGAGCGCATATCTATTAAGAACACGAGCGAATATCGTGTAGGTGAAAAGTGAAAAGTGAAAGTTGTTCAAATGAGCAAAGTATTTTGGATCAACTTGTAAGTAGATCTTAAGATATAGAATTAAGAAAAAGTAGAGTAAATACTTTTTAATTTTATATAATTGATTTTTAATTTTTATTATTTTGAAAATAATATTAAATAATGGCAACGCCAATATTAAAAAAGGAGTATCTTGACATGATACTCGAGTATAGTGGAGAGCCCACTATGCTCCACAGATTTATCTCAATATGTGATAAGATAGTGAATAAGTTTTATGTAAGCGAAAATCCAGAGGATTTTCAAAATGAGTATCTGTTCTCCTCTATTCTTTCTAAATTAAAAGGCCAAGCACTGGAAATGGTTGTAAACTCTAACTCTTACAATTGGCACGAAACTAGAAAAGTATTATTAATTAGTTATTCAGACAAAAGAGATTGTTTCACATTAAACTTAGAGATGTCAGAATTAAAACAAGAAAGTAACGAATCACCATTTCAATTCTATGAGAAAATTCAAAAGTTACTAAATTTACAAATTTCATTTTTTATGAATAAAGAGCCTCAAAGGCAGATGGCTAAAGACATTTTAATAGAATACGTTCAGAAACTAGCTTTAAGAGTTCTCCTTAGGGGTTTGCATGAACCCATCGGGTCACTAATGCGTACCAAGAACCCTAACACTCTTAGTGAAGCACTTAATATGCTCACAAACGACTTTCAATTTAAAAATAATAAAATGTTTACTCAGCCAAGCAAACAACCAGTCTTTCAGAAAAGCCAAACTCATAACGTAAGAAGACCAATACATACTGAATTTAAATACCACCAAATACCTAAACAACCTTATCAACACCCAAATCCTTCCTATAGACCACCAACTTTTGCTAATCAGGGTCAGCCTCAAAGGGGACAACCAAACAACAACACTACTAAACCTCAGTATCCTCAGCGAAATACGGGTTATCAACCTACCCCTATGAGTATTTCCACTAGACAAACAGACAGGCCTTCTAGACAAACTAATTTGTATCAAATGACCGGACAAGGAGCCGAAAAAGACGATTACACTATGTACCAGACTAATGGACAAGAATCATTCGCTTTTGAAGAAGATCTCGGGAAAGAAGAGTACTTCGAAGAATCCCAAAATTTAACCGACAACTACGAAGAAGAGACCGCTAAAATCGATCAGGACGATTTTTTAGGACATACAAGCCTCGGAATCGATTTTCAATAATGAATCTACAAAGCGAAAATAACGAGCTACCATTTATATACGACACAAACACCAAATCTAGAATATTAATTGACACAGGCAGTACTAGATCAATTATGCGAAAATCTTTAGGCTGGAAAAATTTTAAAACAAGCATTAAAAAAGAGCCGTTTGAAGTAATCACCGCACACGGCACTTCAAAAGAAAATTTTTGTTGCACCATACCTCTGTTGTCTAAAAAAGCAATTAAATTTTATTTATTTGACTTTCATCAGAATTTCGACCTATTACTCGGGCTAGACAATATAAAGGATTTAGGAATAAGCTTAGACTTTATAAATAATAAATTATTACTTTGTGATGAGGAAATCCCTATTCAATATTTTAACACTGAAAAAGGAAGTTGTAATAAAACAGACAGCACGTCAATAAAGCAGGAACAATTTAGTTATGTTATACAAGCCCGCACTAGCCAAACAGTTAAATTAAAAATACAAAATATTCATAATGGAGAAGGTATTTTAGCACACAAACAAGTGAACGGATTAGAAATTCCGCAGTGTATAGTTTCAGTGCATAAGGGTGAAGCCTATTGCCCTATTATAAACAATACGGAAGAAAATGTAAAATTAACAATAAGTAAACCATTAGAAGTAAAATCTTTAGAGGAATATAATATTTTCAAACCTGATACAATGCAAACGAACACTAATTTCAATATGATCGATTATAAACAAACAAAATCAGGAAGAAAAAATTTAGATTTATCAAAATTTAGAATGGAACATATGAACTCGGAAGAAAAATCCGCTATAACAAGTTTAATAAAAGATTATGCAGATTTATTCCATATTGAGGGAAACGATTTAACTTTTACCAACCAAATAAAACATGTTATTAGGACTACTGATGAAATTCCCGTATACTCCAGAAATTATAGATATCCAGAGATTTACAAGAACGAAATTAATAAACAAACTGAGGACATGCTTGAACAAGGAATTATTAGACCTTCAAATTCTCCATGGAACTCTCCTGTCTGGATTGTACCCAAAAAACAAGACGCTTCTGGCAAAAGAAAATTTCGATTAGTAATAGATTTTAGAGGATTAAACAAGAAAACAATTGACGATAAATTTCCCTTGCCAAACATTACCGACATATTAGATAAATTAGGACGATCACAGTATTTTACAACTTTAGATTTAGCCTCAGGATTTCACCAAGTAGAAATGGATAAAAATAGCATAGAAAAAACAGCGTTTTCAACAGAAACGGGACACTACGAATTTTTAAGAATGCCCTTTGGACTAAAGAATAGCCCCCCTACATTTCAAAGAATTATGAATAATATTCTGAGAGGCATCCAAAATGAAACATGTTTAGTTTATTTAGACGATATTATAATTTACTCCACTAGCCTCCAAGAACATATACAAAGACTTAAAGAAGTATTCGACAGATTACGCAAAGCCAACTTTAAAGTACAGCTGGATAAAACAGAATTTTTAAGAAAAGAAGTAGCGTATCTAGGGCATGTTGTTACACCGGAAGGCGTAAAACCTAACCCAGCAAAGATTTTGGCAATCAAAGACTATCCAATACCTAAAACCACCAAACGAATTAAATGCTTTTTAGGACTATTAGGCTATTATCGAAAATTTATTAAAAACTTCGCCAAGATAACAAAACCCTTTACTAACTGTTTAAAGAAAAATGCAAAAATAAATATAGAATGTTTTGAAACATGTAAAAATATATTAACGAGCCCCTTCTACAATACCCAGATTTTGAAAAGGAGTTTACTCTAACGACAGACGCGAGTAATTTTGCACTAGGAGCAATTTTAAGCCAGGACAAAAATGGAAAGGACCTTCCTATAGCGTATGCCAGCAGAACTTTAAACGACAGCGAAACTAATTACTCCGCGATTGAAAAGGAATTACTAGCAATCGTATGGGCCACTAAACACTTTAGGCCTTATTTATTTGGAAGAAAATTTAAAATTTATACAGACCATAAACCTTTACAATGGTTATTTTCAGTTAAAGAACCAAATTCCAAGCTTTTAAGATGGAGATTAAAATTAGAGGAATATGATTATGACATAAGATACAAAAAAGGCAAATTAAACCAAAACGCAGATGCCCTGTCTAGAATACAATTGAACATTACTAATAAAAGGTCAACAAACACCCAACACACTGTAGAACCAGACCTTGATTTATCTCCAGCTGGATTAATCCAACGTTTCTTCCCGGAATTAAATGAAGATAACGAGTCTATGGTCGTACAACTCGACGCAACAGATAATGCCAACTTAGAGTACGATCAAGAAAGTGACAGTCAAACCGTGCATTCCAACTTCGAAGGGAACACCCAAATTGAAATACCAATTTCCGACGAGCCTGTAAACTTTGGGAAAAATCAAGTATTTTTATCATTAGTGAAATACGAGCCGAAGAAAGTAAAAATTATAAAACTATTTGGAACTTCAAGAACCCGATTAATAGTCGAAATATCAGAAAATAATTTTAAAGAGGACATAGTTAATTTTGTAAAATCATATTTGGTACCAAAAATAAAATATAATCTATATTTTGAAGACGATTTTTATGAGAGATTTGCATCATGCATAGCCAAAAATTTCAAACAAACTGAACTAAAGTGTAATAAAAAGTGTAATAAAAAACTCTTAGACCTAACTTCGGAAGAAGATACCCTAGAAACAATAAGTAATTATCATGTTAGCAAAACCAATCACCGAGGGATACAGGAAACATACGAACAAATTAAGCGAAGATATTATTGGCCTAATTTAAAATCACTAATCCAAAATTTCATAAATCAGTGTGACATATGTCAAAGAACCAAATATGACAGAATTCCCTTACAACTAGAGATGAACTTGACGCCTACAGCTGCAAGGCCTTTCCAGATAATTCACATCGACACTATCTCTTTAGAAAAGAATGCGTTTATCAGCATTGTCGACAGTTTCACAAGGTATGCTCAAGCTTATCACTTGGGAAGCTCTCAAGCTACAGAGATTGCAGACAAGTTATTAGATTACTTTGCCCAGTTCTGCTTACCAACAGTTATTATCTCAGACAATTGAACGGAGTTTAATAACAGAATTGTGAAGGAGATATTAGACCTGCATAAAATCAAAATCCATTTTATCAGTACACAAAACCCCCAATCAAACGGATTATGTGAAAGATTCCATTCCACCTTAATAGAACACATAAGGCTGTTAAATAATCAAATTTTTAATAGGACAGTATAATTAAGAAAGTCAAATATGCTATAATAGCCTATAACAATAGCATTCATTCAGTCACAAAATTAACGCCGTGCGAAGTCTTATTTGGACACAAATTCAAACTCTTTATTAGATATAGATTTAGAAAAACAAATTGTAAATGACTACGTTTTAAACCATAAAGAAAAAACAAAAATACTTTACGAAAACATTAGGGATAGCAATCAAAGAATTAAAGAAAAAGTTTTAGAAAAAAGGAATGTAAACAAAGAACCACTTCCAGAAATACCATCTGAAGTTTATATAAAATCAGTTCAGAAGCAAAGCAAAACTAAAAACAGATATAGCAAGGAAGAAATAGCTTCGATAGATAAAGAAAGAAAAACTGGAAAAATAAAGCCTAGACATCATAACACAAAAGACAAAATACATTTGTCGAAAATTAAAAGGCCTAAGAAGATAAAAAATGTAATTAATGACCAAAATCCTTCTTGTTCATATTCGACACAATCAAATTAAAATCCCTACCATACCTTTGTCCACTAGTTCTATGCAAGAAACTTTATTAAACTTTTAAACAACATTGTTTTTATTAATTGTATGTGTTACAAACTTTTGTAATTAATTAAATGATATGTAACTAATTATGGTAATAAATATTGTTAATTATTTGAAATATGTTAATCACAAAAAGAAATGTAATTGAAGAAAATTAGAAACTATACTCTTAAAGAGATAACAAAACAAAAAGAATTCTTATAAACTGACTAGAATCCTTATCAAATCTATAACAGGCAAGTTGAATGTAGATGATGGTAAAAATTATGAAAAATTATATAAAACTTTTATTGTAATCAATGTAAATTTTGTAGAACAAAAATTAGATTCTGATAACAATTGTATATGTTATAAACATTTTGTATCTATCCTATGATAGAAAAGACTCATTATAAATTGTATTAATGAATTCCAAATACTTTTGCTCAGTTGAATTATAATGAACAGAAAATTAGACTGTAAAATGCCCATCATCAAAAACAGTAACGCCTACAAACTACGAGGATACTGCTTTGGAAATCGCAGACCACCCGTTTAACTGGATCTTGGAAATCAGCCTTTGCCTGGTGACTTTCTCCAGTGAAGAGGACTTCAACCCATGCCGAAAATTGCCCTTTACGGAGGCCTATTCAGCAGCTTATATACTTCGCCCTCATCAAGAAGATGAAGAGGACCTCAACCGATGCCGAAACTTCGCCAACCCCCGAAGTTTTCTTTAGGGATGGAGGAGTTATATAAACATTTTATGTGAACATTTCATAATTAAATGCGTGCTAGGAAAATTCCTGCTTACGCAGCTTTAGTATTATATAGGTGTGAGAACAGAGCCCCGGCAGTGTGTAAGTCGCCTCTGTATCGCACAGACGTTTTCCACTCCGATTGAGTGCATATCAATTGTATTGTTTTATTAAGTAAAATTTATGTAACAGTTTTCTAAATTAATTGTTTATTAAATTCAAAGGTTTGTAAAAATAAAAATCATTTTTAAAAACCTTTCTTGCCTTATATAAAACGTAACTTATATATATATATATATATATATATATATATATATATATATGTGTGTGTGTGTGTGTGTGTGTGTGTGTGTGTAAGAGAGAGAGAGAAAGGGAGGGAGAGAGAGAGAGAGTAAGCCTATATAACATTACTATACAAAGTTCTTTAAAAAAACTGCTATTGTTTGTCTACGTCAAAATAGTTAGACAAACAAATGAGTAGGATTGTTTTCACCCAACAGCCTAAGTGAATATTTTAAATCTAACTTGAAATGAAATGGAAGGTAGAGGTTACACAAAAAAATCATTCATTTGATAAAAATATTCATAAAATACATATAAACATAAATCTGGATATTCATTAGTGAAATAACTCCATGAAACTACACTAAAATTACAAGGACGTAATTTTCAATCTAAAATCTATCGAATTTTTTTGTAAAATTAATAGCAAATTCGGTGATTCGCAGAACTACAACTGCAGTCCTTTTCAAATTTTACGAAATACCCAATACTCAATGTTATGTTTAAGTATATTTGTTAAATGATTGACGAACAGACATTGATGTAAAATAAACACAAAAACGTCAAAACAGTTAATTTTGCTATTAATTTCCACCGTTGTGTTTCAATGTTTTTTAAAATAAAAAAAATATATAAAATTGTGATACGAATTTGGTTGGGACGGAAAATACTCTTATATCGAAACTACAAGTCTTTAATATTTAGTTGAAACCAATACAATTTTAACAAGAATTATTGATTAGTATTTAATGTCGACTTGGACAAAATTTGTGTAATTATAGTCAATTGATCCACTTCAAACAAAACATACTTGATAAAATTTAAAACCTTTACTCAACCTGCCCCAGTCCTTGTTGCAGAAACACTACAATAAATTCATTTTCTTTTAACTTGTATATTAAGAAGGAATACCTTTTTGAAAGTGAACCGTAACACCTTCCTGCTATTCTCATAATTAATTATTTTCTATGTAAAACTAGTTACAGTAGCACCAAAGTATGATTTTCGCCCTCAAAATCATGATTGATATATCCTGAAACAACCATTTAAAACAAATCCAGAGTGTTCCATTTTAAAAGTGCATTGTATTAGTAAAGTAATTCTTTTATCCCTATTTCTGCTGTACAGCCTACCTCAAAAAACATGAAAAAAGTAATTAAAAAACAATCTTCCAAGTACAGGTTTTCTTTAAACGTACTTCTTCATTCCGGTACAGATGTATCGATATTACGTTTTCAATATTGTCGAAATATTACGAAACACCATTTTATCATAAATATATCTTTTGGTAAATAAACATAGTGATGTTTATTAACCTAAATATAAATGTGAATAATAAAGAATCGACTGCCGTAATCGATAGTCAGTAAGTAGGTCAACAGTACATAGTTTAATATTATATTTTATAAAGAAGAAACCAACTCAAGTGTTTGTCGTAAAATAAAATGGCTATTACAAACCAAGACTTGAGGAAAATCTTGTTACATCAAATACTACCGTTACAGAAACCTATTTATAGGTATGTGACTTTAATGTAATTTATAACTAAATAATATACATAGTGTTTTCAGAAGAAACGAGAAGACATTCAACGCGTGTTCAGTTCATATAAATATTCATAAAATTCATATAAACATAAATTTCTAAATTGAAAACGGAAGAATTAATTTGAAATTAAAACTATCTAACATATAGCTGAAAACTGTTACAATAGTCACAATTAATTATAAAATAGTTTTTAATGTCGACTAGGACAAAATTTACTAGCTATAGAAAGAGCTCCTTTACGTGTAAATTGATTCAGTTCACACAGCACTCACTTGATACAATAATAAAGCGTCACTCTGAAAATACCTGCCACGGTTCTTGTTGTGAAAGAACTACAACAAAGTCATTTTCTATTAACTTGTCTATTCCCGTAGGAATAACTTTACCAAACGAACCGTAACACCTTCCTGCTATGCTTACAATTAAACAGACAAGATCTTGATCTATAGTGTATTCACATGCAAAATACAAACTTTATACTCTGGCAAAATAATTTAATTTTAAAAACTGGCAATAAACATCTATACATATAATATATATATATAGGTTTCCTTTTTGTAAAGTTATTTAACATTTAAAATAAATTAGATAAAAAAAATTATAATCGTTTCTGAAAATATTTTTTAAGAAACACATTACATATGATCCTAAACCTTGGTATATTACTGTAAAATAAATGCAACTTTATTAATATAGGGAAGACGTTTGACAGCTGTTTTGTGGTTTGTAAGTGGGTTAAATTTTAAATAGCATTTCCCATTTCTAAAATCGTTACAAGCACACTGTACCTGATGAGTCAGCGGACTTGATCTTAAATAGGTTTTCGCAATAAGATGGCCTATTCACTTGCCAGGGGCAACTATTACAATACAGTACACCTTAAACGGGTTATATGAGATACTATCAAACTGTACTTAGTTGTCCCACCACTGTTGTAATTTAGTACGACCAAGAAAATGGCTTAGGTAATAGTTCCCAGGTACTGGTATACTTTTTTTCAAAATTGATGGGAAATGGTATTTACCTGCATTTTTTGAGAATGAAAATATTTAGAATTTTAAAAATAGTTTTAAAAAATAAAATTGTTGCGTAAAAGTGTATAGTGACAATTCTAACGCATAGTAACAGTTACTCGGAACTGAATGCATAACCATCCACCGTAGAATATTTCCAAACGCTTTTGGAAATACGATTTGTCACGTATAATTCATGCTTTCCTTTATCCCATTGATTTTATCATATCATACTTGTATGCAATAAATCTTTTTAATCAAAATTATTTCAAAGGCACCAATCAGGTAATTCAGATTCAGTTATTTTTTTCCAATTTTATTCCTTACGCTTCCTATGTGTTGTTATCTGTTGTTTTTTATTATAATATTTGTAATTTCAGTTGTTATGCATATAATATCTATACCTATTGTTTTACATTACAGTAAACATATTGTAATATATGTATATGAAACACATATTGAAAAAAAAGGAAAATATTCTAATAGCATTTTATCACTTATAGGAAGTACTATTTATTTTAAAATATTTTAAAGTTTTATATTATTATTTCACATTCATACTACAGTAAAAATGTAAATTACCTATATATAATATCTGAGACAACTATGAAAATATCAACATATAAGTTTATAATATTTACATCTGTGATTGGATATTGGATAATTAAAATAATAAAATATTTATTTATTTTTGACATATCATTAACAACTATGGGATTTCATAAAAGTACTACTGATTAAAAAAAAGTTTTAGTAGTCTACAAAAATTTTAAAAAAACGATGTTCGTCTTTAATTATGGAAAACAAACGAATGAAAGTAGCATTTGCATAAACGTAAGGGGGGAAACTTTCGGCAATATTCCTGTGATTTATTTAGAGAATTGTTCAGCATACTTGAAATGGAAAAAAAGAATATTAATGTATAATTTTATTCGACAATACCACTAAGGTTTGACTTTAAAATAAAGAAAACAATAATATCCGATTTGAACGTACTGATTTATAAGGTACTAAAAATTTCACTAAATTAGTCAACTGTTAATAAACTCCTTTAGTAAATCAAATGATGTAAAAACAAAACGTCAAAATTTATTTATTTATATCATTTTTAACTCCGATATACCGTAATATATATATATATATATATATATATATATATATATATATATATATATATAATTATATAACACTGCAACACCATTTTCTTGTATTCACTTATCACTTTCACTATATATACTTAAACAAAGATCTTACCTGGTATTTATGCAAGTTAAATTTTTACGATTGACAGTATCTTCATTGTCGAGCATCAACTGAAAGGTGTTGCAGTATATCGCCATGTGTATGGAATATCCGTTGTCACGTAGTGTACCGTTATTGTTCTATTATCGGATTCAATGCACTATTTATTGTTTTTAATTTGTCTTGCGGTTAGTTTTGTCTGTTAGTTTTAATAAAGTATCGTTTTCTTATTTTATTTATATTTATTCGTTTATGATATTATTTTTATGTTTATAAATTTGTAGCTATTCCCACATTGTCATTTTAAGGCCTTTTAGTAGTTTTTTTTTAGCTGTACTTTTTGTAATATGGGGAATGTGTTTGTTTTTGTTGTCGTGTGTAGCTAAGTTTGAGTAGTAAATGTGACGTTTGATATGTGGATTAAGGTGCTCTTGATATATGTCTTTTAATATCTTTTTTGTTTGGCCGATGTTAATTTTGTTACAGTCTTTGCACTCGTTTTATTTATTCTGTTATTTAGTGTTATCTTGTATATTTGTAAGCTATGTTAATATTATTATTTTTTAGTATTTTAGTTGTTCCTTCTATGTTGTGTCCTGTGTATGTGAAAGTGGCCCGTTTTGTTGTTATTTGTATTTCGATTTTAGTTTGTTTTGATTTATTTAATATATTAAATTCTAATTTATCTATAGTTTTTTTGATGTATCCATTTCTCAGGCTACTTGATATATTATTTGTTTTTCCTTTGGGTTTCCTTTTTTTTAAAGGGGGTTTTAAAATTCTGCATAACAGGGGGTTGTAAGCATCAGTTCTAATGTTTTGGAGGCTGGTTAGAGTAGTTTGGTATTGTATGAATGGTTTGAGTGGGTTTCCTAACATTTGAGTATTCAATTTTATTTGTATATCTGGTTATTGTTAGGTCTAGATTATTAGCAGTCTAAAGGCTGCAGCTAAGTGCTCTACACCGATAAAGTCCCTCCGAGTTTTAATAATAATAAAAAAACAGGTCTAGTTGTTATATTTTATTATTTATTTCTTGTTTCGTTGTGAATTTAAAGTTAGGGTGTAAGTTGAAATTTCATATAGGATGATATTATTATTTATAACGTTATTTTATCAGATGCTAATCATAAAATTATAAATTGTTTTTTTTTATAATTTTGATATAATTCATCGTCATCATATCGTATCCAATGTCCGTTGGTGCGATGTGTTTTTATGGTATTGTTTGATTATCAAGGATTTGGAGGTACATTTCTGATATTATACTTGAGAGGGGTGATCCCATTGCTAAGCCTTCTATTTGTTTATTTATCTCATTATTAAATATGAAATAGTTTTAGTTTAGTAAGGTCATTGGGCATTTTGTAACTTGGTTTGTGTATTTGAGGTTGGTTTTAGAATCAGTTAATTTGTTTTGTAATATTTCGATAGTTTCGTTTGTTGGTGTATTAGAGTACATGTTTGTGACATCAAATTATTTAAATTTAGTGTTTTTTGTTATATTTATTGTTTTTTGTTTGCCGGTTAATTTATTTGAGTTGTTTATGGTGTATTATTTTCCAGTTTAGGTTCGTGTTTTAGGTTATTGGTGATTATTTGTGATATTTTATAGGCTGGTAGATTTTCGAAATTTTTTTAAAGAAATAACAATTTGTTGTTTCCCTTAGTTAAAATTTTATTCCTCCTAATCAGTACGGTACAAGTAGAAATGCTAACTGTATGAAATGGGCAAAGATTCCCTGGGTACGAAATTTGTTATATACATTACACACACACACACACACACACACACACTGAAACGGTCTGAATCACCGTTCAAATTAAGAAATTAATAATTTCAAAAATTTTAATAACAAATTCAATAATTAAATAATACGGTTTGAAATTATTGAACACCATTAACGTTACGATGGTAAAACAGAGATCAGGTCGGGGGGTACGTTGCAACAAACACACAAACACACACACACACACACACACACACACACACACACACAAACACACACACACATATATATATATACATATATATATATATATATATATATATGTGTGTGTGTGTGTGTGTGTGTGTGTGTGTGTTTGTGTGTGTATATATATACCAACGAAAACTTTGAGTTTATTATTCAATAAATTAAATACTCCTGTATTTGTGAATATTATTTGATCTTAAAAATATTCTAACAGGAAAACACATTTGATATTCTATATATATATATATATATATATATATATATATATATATATATATATATATGTGTACGATAAAGAAAGAAAAGTGTTAAAGGGTTATATGAAGAAACATGCAAGTATGTAAAAGTCATGTTTCCACTATGTTCATGTTTCATTGTTTTGAGAAACATTAAAATTATATATAAAGAGTGAAACTACTGTAACTGTTAAATTTTACGTCTTAAATTGGAAAATATCATAAAAATAAAACATTATTTGTCACAACCCTTCACTAAAATACTTGCAATAAATATATTTGAAGAAAAAAATAATTATTATACTTTATTTAATACCTTATATCTCTGCATTTAGTGACCGGCAAAAAATGTTAAAATAAAATATGGCCGCTGGTTCACTGAAATGGTAGAGTTATAAAAAAAATATACACATGTATATATATATATATATATATATATATATAACTATATATATATATAGTTATATATATATATATTTATTTATATATAACTGAGAACAAAAGATTTATACATAAAATAAAGTAACTATGTTCTTAGTCTAGTGACTTGTCATCTTGTACATTTCAACATTTTTTGTACTTGTGATATTGAAATGTAAAATTAATTTAGCCTGTCTTTGAAATTGTGTAAAGTAGACTTCGTGATTAGTTTATATTGAAATTATTCGTCAGGATTATGAGCAATAGAAAAAAAGCTCTATAACAACTTCTAGAGTCCTGGTAACATGTCCGGAAAAATAACTTTTTGCTCTGAACAATTTGTTTAGGCTATTGACAGATCACATACAAATTTGCTTTTTTTAAAAACACTCAAAGTTTCGAATTTCATTCTGAAATACCTTTTTAAGAGCTCAATTTAAATTATACAATTACAAAACAAACCCAAATGGAGTGTTTCCAACGTTGAATGTTTTTAAACAGCTAAACTTTCTGTGATCTGTCATTAGCCTATATAAAAATTAATAGTTATTAACAAGCAATAGGGTTAAAATGCGTTTGAAATATTTTGAATAGCAAATTCAAATAAAAATACATTAATATTATAAATATAAATTTATGCCCTTATGATACTAACTTACAAATAAGTTTTTATTAATCGTATTTTCACTGATTAATTTATGTGATAAACGAAATAAACAAAAGATAAAGACATATGTGGAATTGGTATTGTTGGAAGTTATTACGTTTTTTAGTATCGTAGTAATAATTGTGTAATGCAATAATGTATTATCTGCTAATCACAAAGACCATGCAGTTCAATACAACAGTCCCTGATTACAGATCGTGGTTGGCCAGATACTATATCAGCTAATTATATTTGCTCAACATCCTCCTTGCAATAAAGGGTTCCCATTATCATAAATTGTGTCAAAGTACGATTGTGTGTGCGTGAGTTTCGGAATATGGATTTAAAATTGCATACAATAGACTGTGCGTTACCACCTAATTGTAAATTAATAATTTTTTTAAATATTGAAATTTAAATATTTTAGAGACAAAAACATGAAAACGTAACATAGCCTCTTTTTTATTTTAGAAAGAAATAATTTCTCATAAAACAAGGATACGGAAATAAATGACCTGAAAGTAGAGGAGGGTGTAAAATCCAAAGAACAGTATGAACTTGGGTATTTGTTTTTCGCAATAATGAAATATTGAAAAATATATTGCCATATAAATATAAAATTAGGACAAAGAAAAGCATTTATTAGAAATATCATTTCTATATTAAGGTGTGTTCATATCACAAAAATTTGAATTCATGTTACTAAGAGTATGGTCTAGGATGACTGAATTTATCTAGGTATAAAAACATGAACATGTGTGTGTGCATTAGATAAAAGATTTGGGAGACAGATATCAAATCATAGAAGTTGATACGTCTACAATAAATGTAAGATGAATTTAAAGCTGTTATGCGTTTTTGTCTACATTCAAATACGGAAAAATGCCTTCAAAATTGAAAAAAACTGTCAAGGGACTCCGTATAAAGATATATCAAATATTCTTTAAAGAGGATAAGTAAGAAAGTATTTTCATCGTTAAATATTATGTATTTGGAAATTTTAAACTACTGCCTAGTGTAGAATACTTTTTTAAATGTTGGGTAATTGAACGGCGAAAAAGCTTTTCAAAAGTACAACAAAAGAATCTAATTATGGAAAGTGATTAAGTAGACATTTACAAAGGGAAATAGTTTATTAAAGTGTATGTAAAATTTATACGCGTAATATTAATAAGTGTAAAATATGTATCTTGCAAGATATAGCCCTCACGTGATAAAGGAACATTAATCAAGAATATAGCAAAAATATATATTCATGCTTTTTCAGTTTCATGGAATATTGAGTTTGAATTATAAAACAGATGTTTTCCAAATTTGTTTTATTCTGAAATTTTATAAAATAATAATTTTAAAATGAAAAATTGAATAAAAATCAAATACAAGTTTAAGATAAGGATACATATATATATATATATATATATATATATATATATATATATATATATATATATATATCACTTTCACTTATGTACTTGAACAAGAATCTTACTTGGTATTTATGCGAGCTAACTTTCTATGACTGGTCGTGCCATCATCCTCGGGCATACTGAACAGGGTTGTTGTAGACTGCGAGCTGAGTGGATTTCCCGTTGACCTTGGTGTACCGTTATGTTCTATTTTAGATTCACTGCACTGTACAAGTTTTCAAAGTTTGTTTTGGGGTTAATATTGTCTATTAGATTGAATAATTTATCGTTTTTTGATTTTATTTGTATTTGTTCGTTAATGATATTATTTTTATTTTTATAAATTTCTAGTTGTTCCCAGATTGTCAGTTTGAGGCCTTTTTGAACCTTATTTATTAGGTGACGTTTTTTTTTAATGTGGGGAATGTGTGTGGCTAAGTTTGAGTTATAAATTTCAGGTTTGGTGTATGCATTGAGGTGTTCTTGATATCTGTCTTTTAATTTCTTTTTTGTTTGGCCTATGTATATTTTTTATTACAGTCTGGGCATTCGATTTTGTATATTCCGTTATTAAGTGTGGAACATATTTTTTGTGGTTGGTTTATTTTGTTGATTATGTTTCCTGTGTTTTGTAGGCTATGTTAATATTATTATTTTTTAGTGTTTTAGTTATTCCTTTTATGTTGCATCCTGTGTTTGTGAATGTAGCCCATTTTGTTGTTTGTGGTTCGATTTTAAGTTTTTTTAATTTATTTATTATTTTAAATTCTAATTTATCTATAGGTTTTTTATTGTATCCATTTTGTTGGGCTATTTGATATATTATTTGTTTTTCATTGGTTTTTTCTTCATTATTTAGAGGCAATTTTAGCATCCTGTATAAAAGTGAGTTGGAAGCGGCCATTTTATGTTGTGGGGGATGGTTGGAGTGGCTTGGTATTGAATTAATAGTTTGTGTGGGTTTTCTATAAACAGAATATTCAATGTTATTTGTATTTCTGGTCAATGTTAGTTCTAGATAGTTTATTTTATTGTTTATTTCTTCCTCCATGGTGAATTGTATGTTAGGGTGTAAGTTATTGATTTCATTTAGGATGATGTTATTATTTATTGCTTTATTTTGTGAGATGTATAATCCATCGTCAACATATCGTATCCAATGTCCATTGGGGTCGTATGTTTTTATGGTTTGTGTGATTAATTCGTCAAGTTTTTGGAGGTAAATTTCTGATATTATACTTGAAAGTGGTAATCCCATTGCTAAGCCATCTATTTGTTTATATATCTTATTATTGAATATGAAATACTTTTGGTTTAGTATGGTCTTTAGGCATTTTGTGATTTGGTTTGTGTATTTGAGGTAGGTTTTAAAGTCAGTTAATTTGTTTTTTGTTATTTGGATGGTTTCGTTAATTGGTATATTAGAGTACATGTTTGTGATATCAAATGATATATATTTGGTGTTTTTGGTTATGTTTATTGTTTTTAGTATTTCCGTTAATTCAATTGAGTTTTTTATGGTGTATTTATTTTCCAAATTATATATATATATATATATATATATATATATATATATATATATATATATATATTGGTTTTAAAATTTAAGTGTAGCAGTCTTGTAAACATTATTATTTCTAAACACGTTTAAATGTTTATAAACTTGCCTATAGTAGCACTTACTTTGTTTGTCGAGGACAGCCGTTTCGGGAGAAGTGTCCCCTTGTCAACTCAGACCGTAACTCAACAACTCAGACCGAAACGACCTTTCTCAACAAACAAAGTAAGTGCTACTATAGGCAAGTTTGTAAACATTTCAAAGTTTTTAGTAGCTCACGTGAAGATAGAATAAACAAATATTATTATTTCATTAAAAATTTACAATTGTGATTAAAATATTGTCCAAAACCATAGTTATAAAATAAAATTTAGGATTTTATGAAAACGAAGAAAAATGTAAAACGTGAATTTAATATGGTAGACATTTTGATTTTTGTAAAGGTTTTAAATTGAAAATATCAATAGAGATATTATAAGACACTTTTTCCTAGAATATCATTGGATGATATCTCATTGCTTATATCTTACATATTAGAAAACCTATCATTTATTTTATGTGCCAAATTATTGAAACAAATTTGTAGTCACCATTTAAATATTTTTTTTATTATCTCTAAGAAAATAATAAATACAAATTATTATTTTACAAACAATAACAATTCTTACAAAAAATTGAGATATTTTGGTACAATAATGCAACTGATCTTTAATTAATTGTTTTATAGCCACCAACATTTATAACGAAATAAAATCATATTTATTAGAAACCTAATAACTAACAAGGTATAGAAAGGAATTTTATATACAGCAGTGTGGTTGCATCTATCTACCGGCACCGATCACTTTGATTAAATTACCATTTCAATTTGCCGGTATCACACTGATTGCAATTCATACGCATGACTTCATTGGCATGACTTCTTCTACGTCCATTTATTTAATGCCAAGGATAGAAAGAATCATAGGATTTGTTTTATATTAAATTAATAAATAAATTAATAATCATTGTTTTGAGTGTATATATTTATATATTGAAATAAGTTATATATGGGTAATGTTTTGTAAATGGGGGGGGGGTAAATATACTACGCCTCATCGTGGTGCACCCTGGGTAACGCTAAAACTGCTACGACAAATATCTGCCAATAATAACCTTCTAGAGATGACCAAATCGAATGTATCAAGTTGCCATCTTAAAACCAGCTCTTCTCAGTGTTTAACGACAGGCTCCGCATACTATTCTTAATAAGGCAAAGTTCACATAGTTTAAGACTCTCATCCAGAAAACTGTACCCAGATGTTTTCATTGTAGTTGAAGCTGGAACCTCAACGGACTCTCCAGATAAAGTTGACACTGAAAATTCTACCAATTTTGATTTACCACGGACAAAACAAGTTACATCAGCGACAGTTGTCGGTGGAAATAACAACGCAGCATGCAAATTTGAATGCTTCACAGGATGACCGAAATCGACAAACACGAAGCTGTCCTTATAGACGTCTGGATAAAAGGACACTACTACAAAATCATTGGTGTTTATGATTCACCAACCAACAACCTAAACATAAGCCTCATTAGAAATGTCATCCAACACCATTATACTAGGAGACTTCAATGCTCACTGCCCCCCCCCCCTAAATGGAACTACTGCGATTGCAATGAACCCAGGTTAAATATTAATTTTATTGACAAAACACAACTGATCCATCTACTATCAGAACCCACCTTTCTATCGTTTGGTGGAAGCAACAGCACACCTGACATGTGCCTAGTACATCCAAAAACTGATAAACAGACCTGACCAGAAACTGTGTGATGCTGTTGAGGGATGTAGTCATAGAACCTTATTCCTACAGGTGCAACCTAAACATAACAATGTCAAGCAGACCTGACCTGAAACTGTGTGATGCTGTTGAGGGATGTAGTCATAGAACCTTATTCCTACAGATGCAACCTAAACATAGCAATTTCAAGCAGACCTGACCTGAAACTGTGTGATGCTGTTGAGGGATGTAGTCATAGAACCTAATTCCTACAGATGCAACCTAAACATAACAATGTCAAGCAGACCTGACCTGAAACTGTGTGATGCTGTTGAAGGATGAAGTCATAGAACCTTATTCCTATAGAAGCAACCTAAACATAACAATGTCAAGCAGACCTGACCTGAAACTGTGTGATGCTGTTGAGGGATGTAGTCATAGAATCTTATTCCTACAGGTGAAACCTAAACATAACAAAATCAAGCAGACCTGACCTGAAACTGTGTGATGCTCTTGAAGGATGTAGTCATAGAACCTTATTTCTACAGATGCAACCTAAACATAACAATGTCAAGCAGACCTGACCTGAAACTGTGTGATGCTGTTGAGGGATGTAGTCATAGAACCTAATACCTACAGATGCAACCTAAACATAACAATGTCAAGCAGACCTGACCTGAAACTGTGTGATGCTGTTGAAGGATGTAGTCATAGAACCTTATTCCTATAGAAGCAACCTAAACATAACAATGTCAAGCAGACCTGACCTGAAACTGTGTGATGCTGTTGAGGGATGTAGTCATAGAACCTTACTCCTACAGGTTCAACCTAAACATAACAATGTCAAGCAGACCTGACCCTAAGCTGTGTGATGCTGTTGAGGGATGTAGTCATAGAACCTTATTCCTACAGATGCAACCTAAACATTGCAATGTCAAGCAGACCTGACCTGAAACTGTGTGATGCTCTTGAGGGATGTAGTCATAGAACCTTATTTCTACAGATGCAACCTAAACATAACAATGTCAAGCAGACCTGACCTGTAACTGTGTGATGCTGTTGAGGGATGTAGTCATAGAACCATATTCCTACAGGTGCAACCTAAACATAACAATGTCAAGCAGACCTGACCTGAAACTGTGTGATGCTGTTGAGGGATGTAGACAAAGAACCTTATTCCTACAGGTGAAACCTAAACTTAACAAAGTCAAGCAGACCTAACCTGAAACTGTGTGATGCTCTTGAGGGATGTAGTCATAGAACCTTATTTCTACAGATGCAACCTAAACATAACAATGTCAAGCAGACCTGACCTGTAACTGTGTGATGCTGTTGAGGGATGTAGTCATAGAACCTTATTTCTACAGATGCAACCTAAACATAACAATGTCAAGCAGACCTGACCTGAAACTGTGTGATGCTCTTGAGGAATGTAGTCATAGAACCTTATTCCTATAGAAGCAACCTAAACATAACAATGTCAAGCAGACCTGACCTGAAACTGTGTGAAGTTGTTGAGGGATGTAGTCATAGAACCTTATTCCTATGGTTCAACCTAAACATAACAATGTCAAGCAGACCTGACCCTAAGCCGTTGAGGGATGTAGTTATAGAACCTTACTCCTACAGGTTCAACCTAAACATAACAATGTCAAGCAGACCTGACCCTAAGCTGTGTGATGCTGTTGAGGGATGTAGTCATAGAACCTTATTCCTACAGATGCAACCTAAACATTGCAATGTCAAGCAGACCTGACCTGAAACTGTGTGATGCTCTTGAGGGATGTAGTCATAGAACCATATTCCTACAGGTGCAACCTAAACATAACAATGTCAAGCAGTCCTGACCTGAAAATGTGTAATGCTGTTGAGGGATGTAGTCATAGAACCTTATTCCTACAGATGTAACCTAAACATAACAATGTCAAGCAGACCTGACCTGAAACTGTGTGATGCTGTTCAGGGATGAAGTCTTAGAACCTTATTCCTACAGGCGCAACCTAAACATAACAATGTTAAGCAGACCTGACCTGAAACTGTGTGATGCTGTTGAGGGATGTAGTCATAGAACCTTATTCTTACAGGTGCAACCTAAACATAACAATGTCAAGCAGACCTGACCTGAAAATGTGTGATGCTGTTGAGGGATGTAGTCATAGATCCCTATTCCTACAGATGCAACCTAAACATAACAATGTCAAGCAGACCTGACCTGAAACTGTGTGATGCTCTTGAGGGATGTAGTCATAGAACCTGATTCCTACAGTTGCAACCTAAAAATAACAATGTCTAAAAGCTACTTTTTTCATGCTTGAATTTCAAAAAGGCAGACTGGACCGCATGTGAACAAATATCAGATCAACTCCTCACTCCTACCATCATACATGATAACCCTGACCAGTCCGTAGCGGCTTTTGAGAAGAACATTTTATAGATCGCCAAAAATGCATACCCAGAGGTTATGTCGATATATATAAGGCTTTTTGGAATGAAAATCTTACAAACGTAAAAAGGGAATGCAATAAAGCCAGGATAAGCGCATAGACTACCAGTAACCTCGAAGACTGTATCCAACTCGGAAAAAAAAGCCCAATTCAAGAGGGAGATCTTCAATTCGAAAACAAGCATTTACCGTAATTTTGTTGCAGAACTAGATTTTAGAAAGGACGGCTTTAAAGTTCACAATTTTATATCAAGCCTCAATAACGACAAACGTAACTTCACATGGTATCCAATCACTTTCAATGGAAAGACGCTCACAGGCCCAAAAGACGTTGCACAAGCCCTCTGTAAACACTATGCTGCTGTCAGCACCATTGACAACGAGCCAATGACAAACAGCAATCAGTGGGACTTCTCAAAACTCATCCGACACCTGAAATGGTCAACCCTTTCCTTACATATGATCTGGAATCAGCCACTGGAAAGCAGCGGGTCCGGACAGAATCTTTCCCGAATTTATAAAGCACTTTAGTGAAACAGCAAAGTAGTGCCTCCTCTTAAAAGAGGCGTTTTCTAAGAGGTTTAGTGGGTAATTTGATTGCTCAATCCCAAAAATCGGTGAATATATAATATATATATACATATATATATATATATATATATATATATATATATATATATATATATATATATATATATATATATATACATACCGCTATCAATATGGCAGCATTTCATTTTGCAACCATATGGCAGCCACTTGAAAGAGTGGAGTATAAATGTTTTTCGTCGTGTATAATTTATTTCTAATAAACATGATACTACTCCATATACTTTAATTTTATAAAATCTTAAAAATACAAAATTGACTGAAGTACTATCAATACGGCAGCATTTCATTTAGGCATCAATATGGCAGCCAGTGTATATTTTCGTTCAGTCTAATAACAATATGGCAGCCGGTGTGTATATTATTCCCACGCTACTAACGATACGAGAACCAACAGTGTTGCCAGTATGGTGCTACTATCTGACTAGTCAAATGTTTAGACTTTATACACGTGTGTGTAATCACGGTAAAAACACAAACATTAGTATGGCCCTTCTTCATTTCAGCTGGTCAATTATTTACTCAACTCCCATAAGTCTTAATTGTTAGTTTTCATAAACGTGTACAACTATCGAAAGCTGACGGGAATACAAGTGTGTGCCTCTACAGGAGTAGCAAAAGGATCAATTAGGGTAAAATATCGGAACACAAAAAAAAGCTAGGAAATAATCAATTGGGATGTTTTTAAGGATGCTGAGTCCACTACTGTGAACAAAATTAAACGGGGATGAAAGGGTGGGGCTCTATAGGAGTTATAAAGGAGGATTTTGACTTGGGGTCAAAATGACAAAAGGCAAAAAAAAACTAGAAAATGATCAGTCGGAGGGTTTTAATGGTGCTGAGTCTTTTACCGTTATCGAACGTAATGGGGATAAACAGGTGATCCTCTATGGGAGTAGCAAATGATGAATTGGAGTATAAATGTGATAAGGTAAAACAAAGCTAGAATATGATCAACCGTAGTGTTTTGGAGGTAGCTGAGTCCAATACCGTCTTCCATATTCATCGGGAATGCACGGATGTGGCTCTACGGGAGTAGAAAAGGGGTAGAATTGTGGTACAATTGTCAGAAGGCAAAAAAACAATTGAAAATGATCATTCGGGTGGATTTTAATGGTGCTGAGTCTTTCACCGTTATCGAACGTCAATGGGGATACGCGGGTGACCCTCTATGGGAGTAGCAAATGATGAAATGGAGTATAATTAATTGTGACATGGCAAAACAAAGCTAGAATATGATAAATCGTAGTGTTTTAGAGGGTTCTGAGTAGAATACCGCCTTCAATATTATAATGGGATGCACGGATGTGGCTCTACGGGAGTAGAAAGGGGATGAAATGGGGTAAAATTTTCAGAAGGCAAAAAAACAATGGAAAATGATCACTCGGGTGTTTTAAAGGTGCTGAGTCTTTTACCGTTATCGAAAGCCAATGGGGATACATGGGTGATCCTCTATAGGAGTAGCAAATGATGAATTGGAGTATAAATCTGAAAAGGCAAGACAATGCTAGAGTATGATCAAACATAGTGTTTTTTAGGTTGGAGTCCAATACCGTCTTCCATATTAATCGGAAATGCAATGGTGTGGCTTTAAGGGAGTAGAAAAGAGGTAAATTAGGGTAAAATTGTCAGAAGGCAAAAAACAATTGAAAATGATCATTCGGGTGGGCTTTAATGGTGCTGAGTCGTTTACCATAATCGAACGTCAATGAGGATAGACGGGTGACCCTTTATGAGAGTAGTAAATGATGAATTGGGGGTACAATTGTGAGAAGCAAAAAAAAACTAGAAAATGATCAATCGTAGTGTTTTGGAAGGTGCTGAGTCCAATACTGTCTACATTATTAAACAGGGATGCTTGGGTGTTGCTCTACGAGAGTAGAAAATTGCTAATTTGGGTTAAAATTGTCAGAAGGCAAAAAAGTATATATATAATAATCACTCGGGAAGTTTTAATGGTGCTGAGCCTTTTACCGTTATCGATCGTCAATGGGGATATACGGGTGATCCTCTATGGGAGTAGCAAATGATGAATTGGAGTATAGACCTAATTGTGAGAAGAGAAGGTAAAATATAGGTAGAATATTATGACTTGTAAAGTGAAACATTCAACCAAATAAGATTTTATTTTGGAATTTTTATCCTTTGGAGGGATGAACTAGCAGAAGTAAACAGATACTATCATGAAGTACCTATAATGGTCCCTGTCACAAGACTAAAACTGATAAAACTGAATGATGTGGTCATCCTTTCAGAGATCGAAAATAAACATTATACAAACACGTACATGACGGGTTCGATCCCAGGCGCTACTTGGTCACGTGTTACAATGCGAAATTTATACCGCCATTTCTCCCTCTAATTTCAACATACAACCACACGGGACGTCTCTTTACAATCAGTTTCGTTTCAGCTACAATAGTACATAGTTGTCTTAAGTTGTCTTAGAAATTGTCACACTGATTGTTAAAATTCTATTATTCGTTATTTTTAATATGAATTAACGAAATGAAACTTAACAAATGTATTGTTTGTAATAAAAACAAATATCCACAAATAAATTTAAACCCTCAATTTAATTCATTTCTTTATTTAGGCTAGTACACACGCCACTGTCTTATAAAAGATATTACTCTCTTTGACGTATGTTTTGATAAAAAAAAGGAGGCACTTGCTAAACCTATGCCTTACGGGTCGCGTTCTTCGTGTCCTTAAAATTTTCCCGCCCCATTGAAGGTGTTCAGTGCTCTGTCGAATATTAGGAATAGTTCGCCAGGGAAAAAATACAGGAGTGCAAGTAGACGATTGTTTTGTGAATCTGCAGGTTAGGTGTAGACCGGTATCCATCGATTCTCTGGATTGGTTACATGTTTTCAAAACCCTCAACAGATCTGCAACTAAATGAACGGTTTCATCTTTAACAATATTCAATCTAGATTTCCAGGCGTGCACTGCACGGGATAAAGGCCAAGTACGAATTCAACTTGTTTCTTCTGAATTTCTTATTTAATTATCAGTGTTAGAGTTAGTACACTAACTTCTCATATATCCTTTACTTTACGAAAGTACATTTATTCTCATTTAATTTATTTTATCTCATTGAGCTTTCTGCCACAATTTTTAAATTCTATTTCTTTCGTGTTACAATCTTGTAAGAGTTTTTGCAATTTAAGAACGATTTTGCAGAATGTTTAGACTAATACATCGAATTTTCTTCAACATTTCTTCTTCAGTGTAATAAAAATAATGAAAATTTCAATTTTACGTTTTTACTGCTTGTAAAAAAATATTAAAGGATAAGTAAAGGTTTGGCATAAAGTTTATTTACAGTAAGTTTTAAAAGTTAGGCCTACAGTAGAAAAACAAGAAATATTGTATCACCTTTACCTTAGGTAGGTAACCAGAAAAATCTAACTATATTGTACATTGTAAATAAAAGTAGGCTTTTATTTAGTCGAATCTCATCTAATGTTAATTTCTTTTTCACGTAGGCCCATCGAACACGTCCATATTTTATAGGTTCAAACGAGCACAAATTACCATTTTCGGGTAAAAAAATTAAATATTGAAATAATAGTATTTCTGTACTTACGACAGCCAAATGTAACCAAAAAATTGTTTTATTTTTCTGTGAGCATATGCTTTATAAGGGTGCATATAGTATTCTAACAAGGAGTAAAATTTTCACGAAGATGTGACATTTTAGTGCCAATACCAATCAGTATAAATATTTTATCAAGATAAGGGCAAAACATTTTAAGTATTTATATAAGGATTCATGTATCATAGGTGGTTTTCTGCCAATAAAACTAGAGAGCAGTTCAGGTGGTGTAAGCAATGGTAAATATTTAAACTTCTTTAAGTCTACATCTCTAAAGAATGTATGTAAGGATATAGTTATTCCCAATGTATATTGCATTGTAGACATCACGGTGAAAAACGATTTCAGTAAGCAATGTAATACATCTATTTTATTTATCCATCATATTTGATTTGTCATATGTTGTTATAGGTACAATTGTGTTTGAGTAAAGACCTATTTTTTCTAAAAGTTCTTCTTTAACTACATTCATTAAATTTTCCTGGTAGTCGTTGTTGGCAGGTTAAAAAATTTATTTAATTCCTCCCTTAGATATTTTCCGAAAGGATGACATTTCACCTTTACTGTGATGTTACTTTCATCAAGACACGTTGAATGCACCTGAAAATATATCTCATAAGATTTAAATATATTTTAATCTTCTTCTTTAATTCTATCTTTAACCGTATCCCTCCTGGCTCGCATATCTACAATTTGATTTATTATTATTATTATGGTGAAAAAATTACAAATATTTTGGCGAATATAGCTGAGGAACCCGTCTTCAAAAACTAGCTGTAAAATAGCGTTATGCAGTGACAGAATGAAATTAGTCACTATGATGGTATTTCTTGTTAAAAAAACAAGACGTAAAAGATAATGACTGTTTTGTAGATTTTTTTCACTTTAAAAAATCTCTCCGTTCTTCAGTCGACATGTTACATACATTTTTATAGTTAGTATCAGAATGATTTTAGTTCGTTCGGCTGTGTTTGATCTCAAGACAAAGTTTTCTAATACTCAATCACTTCTCAAAACTGTCTCCTTTGTTTATATATTTTACGAATCCTACCACTACCAATACCAGTTAATAAATAACTCCTAATTACAAACTTAATATTTCAATTTGAATATTCTCTATTCTTCGTTGATAGAAAATTACTTCAGTTAAGCAACCCTAACCAAGAGCTTATAAAACGTTTTGTAGTCAATCTTTAGACGTTGATAATCATAAATATTTTTACCGATGATCACGGTAATTTTTCACTATACTTCAGATTTACTGATATTTTCCTGATAATCTCGTTTTATTTTTATGGTAGGCGAACAAAAAGACTATCTACGATCAAAACATTGGGCGTCCTGATAAAGTTTACAACGGGCATCGGCTATTTTCTAGCTATAATTGCCGATACTTAGTATGGTATTTATATCATATAGTATCCTTGCAAGCAAGATTCAGTACAGTGGTCTTGGAGAGCCAAGCAACATTAATTTATGCATGTACTGTAATCAATAAAGTTCTACATACGTATTTTGTGCATTCTTAATTATAGTATTAGGGTTCATTAGAACTCCTGTTTTTTTTTCTAGTGTACAGGAAGTTTTTATTTCCGTATAATCCAAGTTTTCGGTAATCCGACGGTGTCTCGGTGCCACCTACCTCGAATTATCCATGCACTACTGTATTTGTTTCCGTACCAATGATCACCATACTTGAACCAGTTTTTCATGCAACTCTAAAGTGAGTGAAAATCCCATAGATATTAAAGTTACTCTTGGGACTAGAATATCGAGGATAAACATAATAGATTTATTACATTGCTTTCTGAAAACGTTTTCATTTCTAGCTACACTGCAATACACATTGGGAAGAACTATATCCTTACATATAATCTTCAGAGATGTAGAAATAAAGAATTTTATATATTTACCATTGCTTAAACCGCCTGAACTGCTCTCTAGTTTAATTGGCTTATTAACACCTATGATACATGTATCCTTAAACAAGTACTTAAAATGTTTTGCCCTTATGGTCATAGAATGTGTGTATATATCCACGTGTTCTTTCTTATCTACATTATTTATATCTTTCAAACTATTTTTGAGTATTTGGATGAAAAAATATATATAATGTTATTATTGATAAAAATGATGTTGTATGGCCTATAAATAACGCTAGCTCTTTAATTCTTTAATACCTTGGTCATTCATTTGGAAAAGTTGAGATAATGTTGCCAAGTGTTTCATTAGAGTCCTCGATGTAAGTACTTCAGGAATTTTTAAACATGCTATTTTAGCATGCTTTTGTAAAACTTTATAAATAATTATGCGGTTACTGGTATTTGTGTTTGCAAAAATGCAAGTGTTATCGTCAAGAACGGAATTATTTCTTGAACTTATTAGCAAATAAATATAAAACCCTAATATAAAAAAAATCTCAGAAAAATTGACACTCGGTAGTTTTCGAGACTGTACCACTCCCATTATATTACATCTGTCAATTCCTTCAAACATACACTGTTGGTTCGCTGGAAAGGACATACAGCTGTGGATTCGCGACCTTATCTTGGAGAGAACTATGCTATGTATTTACAGACACAATTTTGATATGGAAACATAAACAGCCGACACTCCGAAAGCCATTCTGACGCGTTTGATTACTTGATGACCAAACTTATCTTAATGGTCCGGTCAATGCATCTCGTTCTTTTCCCTTGGTGCCCTTAGATATTATAGGATGGATAAAGTATTTATTTTTTAACTTAACTTGCTTTTCAAATTAATTGTCATAGCATCTCTATCAGATATTAAGAATCTAAAAGTGACTATTATTTGCTGTATATTCTTACAATTTGGTAACATTGCAAACATGGTAACACTAGTCTGCAACACATGTATTAACGGATGTAACACTTAATACGGCCTACTCCATATATATTCACTAAAGGTTAATACCAATGTATTCAATAAACATATTAATAAAATATACTATAGACTACCAGCGGCTAAAGTCGAGTATAGAAACAAATGTGTCCGTCTTTATACGATCATTTTGATGTTGGGAGAAAACCATAAATTATTTACGTTTACGCCGTATGTAAATGAGAGAGGGTGGAAAAGATATAATGCAGAAAGTCAGTTTTCCGGGCCCTCGTCCACGAGAGTACTTGTCGAGTGCGAGCCTTTATCTTTGTGTGGCTTGGACCTATGTTTGTTTACACCAGACAGCCTGATATCGTAATATAAACTGACAACACTCGCACAGATGTCATTTAAGTACAGATTTACACAGCGGTTCAGAACATTCTAGACATATTGGTTGTACAAAGACAGCTTACAAAGTGTAACTAGTCTTTCTATTTTTTGTTGCTGGACAAATTCTACATTGTTTATAACAATGTATCTATACAAATAGAAAAATTTGTAAATTTCTGGAAGTTGCAGTTTTTCGAAATCATCTTCATCGTCTGATGGACTTCATTGAGATTTGGCATCTTTTGCTCAATTACTTCTTCACTCTGTTGCACAATTCCCCTATTCTCTTTGATGCCTTATAAAAGTTGGTCATTAGATACAGCACCTGAATCACTGTCTTCTTCGGATAACCCGTTGCTGATGGTCAGGCACGATGACGGCAGTTAAAGATTAAGCTTGGAATTTGTAGATATTGGTACAATAGGTTTTCTGGATATATAAGCTGGTAAAGATAAGTCGATGAAATGATGTGGGTTAAACATTTCCCTTTTTTGTCGTTTATTCTAAGTTGTATAAATGATGAACGAATATAAGGTCTACTTATTTATAGTTTTTTTTAATTTACGGTTACAGTAGAAGTTTTACATTAAACTGATGACTGAAAAGTCATTCCGTTGCCCCCGCTAACGATACCATCCTTTTTAAGAGAACAAAAGAAAATAACACGAAAAGAGAAGAAAATTAATTACCCGACGAAGAATGAGAAAACAAACATAAATGTTTAGATATTCTAAGTAAAAATGGAAAGAAAATATATGACAATTAGGTAGACGAAATACATTAAAAAAAAAAAATTAAATGCATTGAAACACTGCTCCAACTTATAAAGATTAGTTTGATAGACATGACGTAAACAAACGTACTAGGTCTGCTATCGGTGTGACGCCTGTTTATATGTTCATATCACAAACATTTCTGTAAATAGATGTAGCATAACGTCTGTCCAAGACAAGGTCACGAACCCGACGCTTTCTGTTTGTTATGTTGCATAGTTGGAAACATGCCAATTTTGTGAGATTTTTTGTTAATGGGATATATTTCCCCAAATCACCCCTTGGTAACCCCGTACATGCCCGGCGAATTTTCATGACGTAGGACTAGGAGCTTCGAAAATCTTCGAATGCCCATGTTTGGGCAATATTTTAGATTCTGGCTAGTTTTACCTAAATTCACCCACAGCGACACCCGCAGTCCCATCTCGATTGCGCATGGCCAACTTCGGTGCTAGGGTTAGACTCCGCATTATTAAAAACCCCGAGTGATGATTTTATAACGATCTCTTGGCCTCTGACCGTTTACCCCAATTATCCCATTGCTACTCCCGTAGAGCCCACACCCGTCCATCCCTGGTCTCTTTCGATGACGGTATTGAATTCAGCATCCTCAAAAAACCCCGAGTGGTTATGTTCCATCGATTTTTTTAATTTTGACTTTTTCACTCCCATTCACCCCTTTGGTACTCGCGTGGAACCATAGTAGTGCATCCCCGGCGACTTTCGGTGACGGCATTAAATTCCGCCTTACCCAAATCCCCCGTGTGGTTATTTTCTAGTAATTTTTTGACTTTTTACTTTTTTACCCCAAATCATCCCTTTGGTACTAACGTAGAGTCAAAACCGACCATCCTCGGTGACTCTAGATGACGTCATTGAATTTAGCATCCTCAGAAACCCTCGAACGGTCATTTTTCCGCGATTCTTAGGCATTTGACATTTTCACCCCAATTCATCCCTTTGGTACTCGCGTGGAACCACACCAATGCATTCCCGGTGACTTTCGGTGACGGCATTGAATTCCGCCTCATCAAAATTCCCCGAGTTTTTATTTTCTAGTATTTTTTTTACTTTTGAGATTTCTACCCCAAATCATCCCTTTGGCACTTACGTAGAGTCTCATCTGTCCATCCCCGGTGACTTTCGATGGCGGCATTGAATTCAGCATCCTCAAAAACCCCCGAGTGGTTATGTTGCAGCGATTTTTTTACTTTCGACGTTTTCACCCCAATTCACCCCTTTGGTACTCGTGGGGAACCATACCAGTGCATCCCCGGCGACTTTCGGTGACTGCATTAAATTCCGCCTTACTAAAATCCTCCGAGTGTTTATTTTGGAGTAATTTTTTGTTTTTTTTCTTTTTTACCCCAGATCATCCCTTTGGTACTAACGTAGAGTCACAACCGTCCATCCCCGGTGACTCTAGATGACGTCATTGAATTTAGCATCCTCAGAAACCCTCGAACGGTCATTTTCCCGCGATTCTTAGGCATTTGACATTATCACCCCAATTCATCCCTTTGGTACTCGCGTGGAACCACACCAATGCATTCCCGGTGAATTTCGGTGACGGCATTGAATTCCGCCTCATCAAAATTCCCCGAGTTTTCATTTTCTAGTATTTTTTTTTCTTTTGAGATTTCTACCCCAAATCATCCCTTTGGCACTCACGTAGAGTCTCATCTGTCCATCTCCGGTGACTTTCGATGGCGGCATTGAATTCAGCATCCTCAAAAACCTCCGAGTGATCATGTTGCAGTGATTTTTTAACTTTTGACGTTTTCACCCCAATTCACCCCTTTTTTACTCGCGTGGAACCATACCAGTGCATCCCCGGCGACTTTCGATGACGGCATAAAATTCCGCCTTACCAAAATCCCCCGAGTGGTTATTTTCTAGTAATTTTTTGACTTTTGACTTTTTTACCCCAAATCATCCCTTTGGTACTTACGTAGAGTCACATCCGGTTAATCCCCGGTGACTCTAGATGACGCCATTGAATTTAGCATCCTCAAAAACCACCGAGTGGTCACTTTCCAGCGATTCTTTGTCCAATTCAAATATATACATTATGTAGTACGATTGATATCTATGTGGATGCCAGCAATGTTGCCAAGTTTGTGGCTGCCATAATGTTAGGGAATGTTTGAAATATACAGTAAATTTATATACAGGAGGCGACTATGCTGCGACTGGCGGAAATGTTACGAACTTGTGATATACAAATCCCATTCACTCTGCTATTAATACGAGTACCGTTTGGTTATTACAAATTATTTTTTAAAAATTCCGAACGACCATAGAACTTCCAAATACAATATACTACCAATAAAACAGTTCTTATTACACTTATTGACATGATTTTTATTTCGATTATTGTCAAAGGGTGTTACATTATCATGGATTACTATGTGGCAGCCGTATACGGCTGCCACAAGTACCCGGCTGCCAGTTTGAATGCAAAATGACCAATGTATGGTCTCCGTATTGTTAGCAGGCTGTATATATATATATATATATATGTGTGTGTGTGTGTGTGTATATATATATGTATAATACCATTCATATGTATGTATATATATATATATATATATATATATATATATATATATATATATATATATATATAATGGCATATTAGGTATAAAATGTGTTTCCTAAAACGATTTAGTTTTATGAGTTACGTTACTGATAAAATAGCAACAATATTATTTAAAAGTTTTAAGAATTTAAATCTGAGTAAGTAAGAAATGGAGTATCGTTTTGCAGAAATGAAAGCGTTTTGTTTGAATATTATTTAGTTATCTATATAGATTCTTAGCGGTTTTGAAATTATAACGAAAGACATAGGCCACCAATCATTTATAAAATATCAATTTTCTTGCAAAATTGCAACAAAATATCTAGGCCACATGACTAAGAAAAATACGTTACCGTCACAAAATATTCTTATTAGTTATTATATTCAAAATAATATCAAAAACCATGAATTCCATAACTCAAACAATATGATTTGGTTTAGGAATACGAATAAGTGTATACATAAATTGGATATATATAAAAATGTGGATATTTAAAAATTCTATTAAGTAAATCAATTTATCGAAGCAAATTTACAAACTAAATTTTACATGATACAAAATATATATTAAGTTCTTGGTAATCAGACAGACAGTATAAATGTGAATATAGTAGCGTAACAACAGAATCATATGCTGTAGTTAATTATAATTGTTTGTTTTGAAAATGCTAGAAATATTAACCCAGGTAAAATTTAAACAATGTATTTTGGGACAATTAATTATAACAAAACTAGAAATATACAAACAAATGTGTTGGCCAATTATCTTTATTAAATCTAAAATTGTAGTAGAACGTTTACACTTGGCAACAGTAACAGCATTTTTAAAACAATAAAATATCTCTCACAACGGAAAATACGATTAAGTATTGAGCATAGTTAGCATTGTTATACTTTGTTATGCAATAGTTAATTATTTTGCAACTTTACATAGTTCCTCACACTTCACATTACTTCTAGTTTTTACTTGGTCTTAGGTTTAATTATGTTTTTTTAATTAATTCATTCAATTATGAACTCAAATGAAAATTCCCTTCCATTATGTTACATATCTTCCGAATAATCCTATTTTTATCTCTTATATTCATAAAATTAAGGAAAAGTAATTATCTTATCTATAATAATAATAAATTATTATCTTATTTTTAATGCGCTCTTCGCATTTTTAATTATATCCGTAAACTGCTGGTTACATTAGATCGTTGGATAACATATAATGTTACTAATACACGGGTGTAGGTTGAGTAAGGGAGACTGAACACTTTGAAACTTGTCACAACAAGTTGTCAGAATGTAATGCAATATCTTGCTAAACATAATAATCACACATGTGTTCTTCAGAACAGTTTCAAAGTTATGAAGTGTCACAGTTTAAAATTTATATTTAATATCTTTAGAATAAGGTCAATTTTAGAGAATAAATGAAAACTTAAAAATAAATAATAGGCAGCCACTCTAATGTGTTACTTCAGTGCTAATGGACTGAAGACAAGCTGCACTTTGGTTATCGCATTATAAATTACTGTTGTGCAGACAGCAATCAGCTCCTGACTCTCTGACGTCAGTTTTTCTAAAGTTATTTTTTTTAAAGACATTTGCGTTTCATTCAAGCCACAACCATCGATCTAGAGACATAAGCAATTACTGGCTGTAGATAAAATATGATGGGTCATCACTTACTCTATTTTGAGGTGAAAGATTGCCTCTAAATTACATCTGTATTCACTATGTTGTATGTATTCAATGTTATTCCTTTCGAGGGAATCACATTTTTAAAACCTAACTTCAGTTAACAGTTGTGATGCACATCTGCAATGTAACAATGGAATAATTAGATTACCGACTTCAGGCAAAGTAATAATTATTGTTTCAAACTCAGAATTACAGAATTACCTATTTGAGATTTATTTCAATTACTAATTTGTGTAACATGTATAATTTATCCAAACACAGACAAACTCTACCTAGTACTAAGACCTTAAGGTGAGTTTTGTATATTCGTTTAATATTCCAAACACATTAAATATGGTTTACATAGTAAGCTTGATACGTTATATATATATATATGTAAACTATAGACCTTTAAAAAACCTGTAAACAACTGGCAAAACCACCGTCAAAATTATAGACACTAAAAAAGCAAAATGTATGGACACCAAATATTGCACAACTCTAGTAATTATTACAAAAGCAATAATACCCATAGGAAAATCAATTGAACAAAACAACAATGAACATACTTGATCAAGTAAAAGAGAAAAATATGAAATATCAAATTACATTAGAAAACGGATAAAAAAATACAAATAAATTAAATGCTGATGTTATAGGGAAACAAAAAATCAACAATAACTTCAAATTAAATTTACTTTAACATACAATTATTTAAAATAAAAATGAAAATGAATCTAAATTTAAAAACTCATAGAAAAGTTAGAAAATAACACAGATAATATCACAACGAACCATAAATTACACCTCAACTTTGTAAACCTTAAAATAACTAAATTTACCAAAGAAGAAAAACAGATATTTGAAAATAGCACTATAACAAATATCAAACCAAAAATATAAAGAACAATAGAAAACCTCATAGTTAAGACAGAAAAGGCAATAAACCATATAAATTATGAAAACCAAGATAACATAAGAAATACAGCATTACAACTAGCCAACAAAATTATCAACAAAAAAAATCATAAAATAAAACCACAACAAAAAAACTCAAAGAAACCATAAAAACAAATTGAAACATTAACTACACAAAAATGAATTAACATCAACAAAAGTGGAGAAAATAACGCTACAGTAGTAATAGAAAAATAAGAATACAATAAAAAACAGAAGAATTCATAAAATCCAACCACTGCATAGAATTAAACAAAAACTAAGAAATACCAAAACTAATTCATACAGATAGGAAAAAACAATAACAAATTATTCAGCCAAAATCGCCTTACTAGTAAATAAAAGACAATCCAAATCCCCCTAAAATGAAGCACTCATCAAAATACACAAGATCAACACTCAAATAAAGATTATTCTCAAATAAATTTCAAAAATGCATCCTCCTATAAATTTCACAAGTATTTGCCAATAACCTAAAAAATGAACTTTTACTAAAATATAAATTTAGTGTAAAAAAATCAATTAATTTAACAGACAGATCTAAAAACAATAAACGTAACCAAAAACAATAAATTTAGATCATTTGATATATGTACTCTAATAAATCAATAAACGGAGCCATCCAAATAATAAAAAAACAAATTAACTTAATTTAAAACCAACCCCAAATAGACAAACCAAATTACAAAATGCCTAAAGACCATACTAAACCAAAACTGTTTCAGATTAAAGAATAAGATTTATAAACAATTAGATTATTTAGTAATGGGATCACCCCTCTCAAGAATAAATTTAGATTTTTACCTCCAACACCTTGACGAAATAGTCGCACAAACCATAGAAACACACGATTAACACGTCAACAGACATTAGGTACGATATGTTGAATATGTATTACACATATCCCAATATAAAGCAATAAAAAATATCATCCTAAAGTAAATGATGAACTTACACCCTAACATAAAACTAACCATGGTAGAGGATATAAACAATAAAATAAACTATCTAGACCAAACAGCAAAAGAAGTACAAAAACTGCAAAATGATTTACTTAATATATTGATATAATATGTGATTTTGAACAATAATCTCTTTTCATCTTTTATTTTTTTTTAACAAAAAAACGTTCTTTAAAAGGCGCTTTTATTATTTTATCTGAAGATTGATCCTCAAAATTTAAAGCTATAAATAGTTTATACAAATTTCACATTATTAAATTGTTTCATTTCGATTTGTATATATATTAATGATAATCTATTTTTAAATTGGGTGAGAATTAGAGATTTTATTTCATCTCTGCCTTCTTCAATTAATTTGCTCGTTCAACTTAACAAGATTGGAAAGATTTTCCTTTTCTATACCTTGCGTTATCCAATCTTTTATGTCTCCTAACCATTTTACATGTTATACAATTCACTAAACTTATATCAATCATTTTAATGGCTTTATCAGTAATAATTTATTGCACATTTTAATAATAAACTCGCGAATTCTAATAACATTTATAGGGACTCTTTATGCCGTATTCATAAACTCACTCTCTCTTTCTGCCTCTGTCTGTGTGTGTGTGTCTCTCTCTCCCTCCCCTCTCTCTCTCTCTCTCTCTCTCTCTCTCTATATATATATATATATATATATATATATATATATATATATATACATATATACATATGTTGATACGTATTCTTTCACGGATAGAACAATATAAAGAATCGTTATTATCTGGAGTACATCCGTTCATTCTGCAGTGCAAAAAATCGCAGTTCCGACGATTCTCTAGAACCTCATTTGTTATCTTCCCTCGCTCTTCAACTGTTTTTTGGTGTACCTCGTAAATGCTATATGTATATGGTTATATAACTTTTTCATTACCAAGAATTCGGGTTTTATTTTTCTTTACACTTTAAAGCTATTCGCTGAATGGTGATATCAGCATTATCGAAACAAGATAATTAACTTATAGTGCTATGACTACATCTGGACTTGTGTAGTAGATACTCCAGACTTCTACTGGAGAACATTGACACCAGATGTAGTCATATAACTATAAGGTACTTAGCAAGTTTTGATAATGCTGATACCACCAATCACCAATAAGCTATAAAGGGTAAAGAATACTAAAACAAAAAAATGTTTTATGGAAAAGTTATTTAACTATATATGCGAGTCGTATTTCGAAAACTATGAATTACGTGTTCTTTTTTTCAAGCATATTGTGACATTGTAACATTATTCACGTATCAGTCGACTCCCATGTATACCAGGTAAGATTCTTGATTAAGTATATTAAAGTGTATCTAAATAGAAGTAAGGTCATAAATTATTCTGTAGCTGAAGGGGGAATTATTAAGCCTTATGAAAATCCAATTTGTTCTTCATATAATGAATTTTCGTTTGAGAAGGCTATCTGCAAGAATATTTAAGGATGTGTTAGTGTTCTAATATATTATTATTTAAAACAAAAATGTGTAACTCAATATTTTATCAGAGTTAATTCAGCGTAGCTTTATTTAACGGTTAATGTAACAGATATTCACATTAAATAAAATTTCACTCCCTTTATTCTTAAAGTATTTACTTCGAGATATTAGTACCATGAGAGGTTGGCACTCGGACGAATTCTTCGTGCTGTTATACGAATTAATGTCCAAGAGAAAACAAATAACATCTTGTAAATTGAATAAGGTGTTATTGGTCGTAGAAAGTATTTTATATAGTACATCTACAATATTACAATTATTCATCAACAAGGTTTTTTTCAGGCTTTCCCCCTTCAATAATAAACAATTCATATATATATATATATATATATATATATATATATATATATATATATATATATATATATATATATATATTTCAATTGTAATTGCAAAAGGTTCTGTATTTTCTTAACCTTACTAGTTCTACAAGGAATTGCTTGAGTTTAAGAGCGATAACGGAGTATTCCTATCACTTACAGAACAGGAAACTTTTTTTAATATAATATAGGTATCTAACGCACTTTAGAAGGATCCCTTACTTAAAATACATCAACTCTACTAGAGTATTATTGTAAGCAGGGTCTATCAACTATACACTCTTCTATGGTGAAGGATAAGTAGGTGTATATAGGTTTAGTTATTCGAGACAACCTGGAGATTCGAGCTCTTCTATGGTGAAGTATAAGTAAGTGTATATAGGTTTAGTTATTCGAGACAACCTGGAGATTCGAGCTCTTCTATGGTGAAGGATAAGTAAGTGTATATAGGTTTAGTTATTCGAGACAACTGGAGATTCGAGCTCTTCTATGGTAACGGATAAGTAAGTGTATATAGGTTTAGTTATTCGAGACAACTGGAGATTCGAGCTCTTCTATGGCGATGGATAAGTAGGTGTATATAGGTTTAGTTATTCGAGACAACCTGGAGATTCGAGCTCTTCTATTGTGAAGGATATGTAAGTGTATATAGGTTTAGTTATTCGAGACTACTGGAGATTCGAGCTCTTCTATGGTGAAGGATAAGTAAGTATATATAGGATTAGTTCTTCGAGACAACTGGAGATTCGAGCTCTTCTATGGTGACGAATAAGTAAGTGTATATAGGTTTAGTTATTCGAGACAACTGAAGGTTAAAGCTCTTCTATGGTGAAGGATAAATGAGTGTATATAGGTTTAGTTATTCGAGACAACATGGAGATTCTTCTTCCTTTACAAATACGTGGACCTTCTATCTTTACCCTTGCAAATTCAATGCATGTTCTACTCTGTAAATATAAAGAGCCTAATAAAACATTACCACTGGCTGGATATGCAAGTCCCACTGCGACTAATTTCACCTTTATTAAAATCCGATTAAAAGTGAAACATACACCCAGACTTACTCACACACATACAGACACTCACACGCACACTACCGTTGTATTTTGAACTAAAATAACTTTTAAGGTATTTATTTTCTTCTTAAGTAATGAGTCTTGTAAGTAGTAAGTTAAATGGATTGCAGTGGTATCGTTTTTCGGCCAACCATCTGTTTACACAGTCTGTGTAAACAAACGAAACGTGATTAGAGACTTTTACACGGTATAAAAATCTACGGTATTTATATTATCTGTCATATATATATATATATATATATATATATATATATATATATATATATATATATATATATATATATATGTATATGCCCAAATGAATTACTGAGAAATGGTTAAGGAAATCTATTTTGGTTTGTGAACCATTTAACTTATTGGTACATGGTAAAAATTATTTTGTTTACATTTAATTCAATTGATAACTTTTACTCCTCGTTCGTGTTTCTGCCATTTTACCAAAGGATCTCTCTACATAATGGGCTTTCTACATCCTCTTCAATGTTTATGCTTGACCCCATGTGACAAGCTAATTCTCTAATTTATGTGTATCCGATTTCCATATTTTTAGTGTAAAACTTGCTTTCGTAGATGTAGGACTGTTTTATTATGTATGTGAAACAATTTGATTTCTTTTCAGAAATGAGAATTTATCCATATAAATAATGAATATATATATATATATATATATATATATATATATATATATATATATATACATAATATATAATATATGATAGTGCCAAAAAAATGCCATTTACGTAGCAGATATATACAATATACATATATAATATACAAAATTATTATCACACTCATTCCAGTAGAAGATATAGTGTACCGTATTCGCGTACATATATTAAACCAAAGTATTAATCATAATATAAATGGAATAATAGATAATAAAGTGTATTATTAAGCTATTTCTATATAGATTTTACGTTATATAGGAGAATAGGCTAAAATAAATCCGTCTTGTAAGAGTTGGGCGTATTGTTTTTACATCATTTCAATAACAAAAGGAATGTAATAATATTCTGAGTAGATATTTAATTCCTTATATTTCAGTATTTATAAATCAGATTTTATTTTTTACATTTTCTCTATTTAAACTCAAATTTAGGCGGGATTGTTGAAAATAATTAAGGTATTATTGCGGGTTTTTTTAATTTCAAGTATGCTGAATAATTCTCTAAATAAAGCACTGAAACTTTGCCAAGAGTCCCCCCTCACCATTCGTTCGTTTTTGCATAAAAAAGACGAATAGCATTTTTGAGGCTACTGAATCATTTTGTTAGTCCGCAGGAATTTTAAGAAACCCTATAATTGTTATTGGTATTCGAAGAAGAAATAATTGATCTAAAGTTAATTTGTGTGCTACCGTTTTCAGAAATGGAAAATTCCATCTAAAATTTAACTTCCTTAAAAATGATTAAATAGCTTTTAACACGTGTTCCATATAAAAATAAAATTGTATTTTGTTTTACAATTATACACAAAAATATAAGATCAAATTTAAATTGTTTCCTAAAAAATATTTTCAAAAACGTTTATAAATATTTTTTTTAAAAATATTCTCTTTATATAGTAAATGGCCTTACATAAATGAAAACTAGATATATTCTACGCATAAATATTTATCACAAGTATAAAATAATAAAATGTTTTTGACGAGAGATGAGAGTTTGTTTTTTCCATGTAAATATAATATAGATCAACATCTTCGCTGTTTTATTGTGAGTTTAGCAGGAAGGTGTTACGGTTCGCTAGGAAAACGTTATTTCCTACGGAAATAGACAAGTTGAAAGAAAATGAGGTTTTTGTAGTGCCTCCGCAACAAGAACTGGGACAGAAGTTTCAGGGTAACGGCTTATTATTGTATCTAGTGAGTGTTGTGTGAACTGAATTTACACGTAAAACAGCTCCCTCTATATATACGTATAAAATGTGGCTCATGGCAACATTAAAAACTGGTTAATAATTTATGGTAAGATTTTGATTAGCTTTTAACTAAATATTAAAGACCCAGATAGCTTGCCTTAGCAACTTGGCGGGTCCACGGGTGGCGGATAGTGGAACGGCCTACAGATATGTAGGTTACTTGTGAATAAGGATTACGGAAGGTTTCTGAATAAACAGGCCCGGTCCAAGGCAATGGTTCAAAGGTGAGGAATTATCCCTCCTCGTCAGTCAACCGGCTGGGTGTCGTAGAAATAACTGCTCTGACTGGGGACTGGGGTAGTTGGGAATTAAGTCCTCACAATGCTACTCTCACCTCCCAGGTGAACCAAGGGCAAAGCTGCTGGGAACTATGGGTGGGAAACTACCCTAACGACACAGTTGTAACAAAAGAGACTAAAGCAGGCTGTTCGCTCCATGAGCAACAGTTAATAATGTCCTGAACTTGGGGTGTGCTTCAAGGTCAGTGACTGAATACCCAATCCAAGGTGGAAGGCATCGTGCAGACAGATGAATGGCTGCAGGGTATAAAATGCAGTCGCACACGATCCCCTGGAGGAACCAGACAAAACCTCATTGTATGTTGTCTTGTCAGGGCAGTGGGGGCTCTGCTCTGGTTGACCGTTCTTTCCCCCATACTCGTGGGAAGCTAATGGACCAAGTAAGTACACAAATTGATGTTGAGTCTGCACAGACAGCGGGAGCCAATGAGACGGCAAACCGTGAGTCTGTAGCAGATGTGACAACTGCAACCACCACGTGGGGGGTGCGGAGGCGGTTACCAAGCTGCCGACTGCAGAAACCAGTGAAATGGTTGTAGAGTTTAGCACGCTTTCTCTACGGAGAAAGCGTATGAGTGAAGCGGCCAGAAGGCGGCTCCGAAGAGATCAGGGGAGAGCAGCGGGATGGCCAATAATCCTGAGCACACAACGCAGGGGAGGCCAAAACCGAGCCAAGCATTTAACGTCCATGGCTTGGATGTTGTGAGGGGTGAGCTGCAACAGGTGGAAAGCAATCAACCACGAGCACCAAACCCTAGCACGTCCAAATTGCCTAGGAGTTCGACTTCCAATCCCTCTCCAGTGGATGGAGGAAAGAAGAAAGCTAGGCTGGGACAAGAGGGAGGTGGTGCAGGGTCTTCAGGTGCATACGGCGATATCCTTCGGCAAAAGCTAGCCACTGTCCCAGTCAGCTACCCAGAGAGTCACCTCTCTGAAGAGATGGCGTTGGAGCTGGAGGAGCTGTTCTTCTCTGAACTGCTGTCCGCTGAGACAGAGATTGGGGACGGTAAAATTGAGGGCAGGGCCACCTAAGGAGATATTTTGTATTGCAAAAGTTTCAATGTAGGGGCCCAAACCCTACAATGACAAAGAGCCGGAAAAGATCCTGAATGTGGTCAAAACCCAGAACCCTGGGATAGTTCAGGATACTTGGAAGGTGATTGTCAGGAAAAGGGAGGATGCATGTCTTACCCTTATCCTGTATATAGGAGAGGGCTCCCTCAAGGCATTGAGGAGCAACAACCTGAGGGTGAACGTGGGGCTTAGGCAAGCCACGTTCAAGGTGCTCTCTGGTCCTGGGGCTGCTTTGCGGACCCAGGCTACTGCTAAGTAAGCAGAACAATGGTCAAGTTTCTCCAAGTGAACCTACAGCATAGCAGGGCAGCTAGTTCTGTCGTGTGTAGGATGCTGGACAGGGGAGAGATGGACTTGGTGCTCATCCAGGAGCAGTGGGTTTCTGGAGGACCTATATGCGGGCTGGCGACATGTGGATGTAAGTCGTTGTATGATAAGAACTCCTGTGCTCCCAGGACGTGTATCCTGGTCTGGAGGGGGTCGAGTGCTTTTGTACTAACGGACTTCTGATACAGGTACTTGACAGCAGTGATGGTGGAGCTGCGGGAGGAGGGGAGGATGAGAAGGCTGAACCTGGCCAGGGCATATCTTCCCTTTGACTACGCGGGGGCTCTACCGACACATGAGCTGAGGAGGCTGGTCGATCACTGCGGGGCTGTGGATGAGGAGCTGCTGGTGGGGATGGATGCTAACTCCCATCACATTTCGTGGGGACGTACAGGTACCAACACTAGAGGTGAGGAACCTTTAGCTTATCTTAGCTCTTACAATCTACTAGTCTTAAATCAGGGGGAAGACCCGACGTTTGTCACTAGGGCTAGAAGGGAGGTCCTGGAAATTACGGAGGTGTCGAACCAGATGGCTAGGTATGTACTAAATTGGAATGTGTCAGATGAACCGTCGTCTTCTGACCATAGACAAATTAGGTATGATACCTCTCTCAATCCAGCCATGCTTCGGCCAACCAGGGATCCAAGAAGAACAGATTGGGACTCCTACAGAAGGGACCTGTGTGTTCGGATTGAGGAGGCTGGATTGGAGTATGGTGGGAGCGGAGAGGTAGAAGACTCTGCCACACTGGTTGGCGAGGCTATAGTAAATTCCTTCACTGATAACTGCCTTTTTAGTGAGGGGAGAAAAGTAGGGGATCCGTCATGGTTGAACAAGAAACTAGCTCATCTTCGGAAGACCACCAGGAGACTCTTTAATAGAGCAAAAAAGAACGGGGAGTGGGACCAGTAAAACACTAACTGAATACAATACGGCAATAGAGAAGCACGCAGGAAGTCCTGGAAGGAGCTTTGTCAAGGGATTGACGAAACTCGGGAAGGGGCACGACTGCATAAAATGCTCTCTAAGGACCCAGTTAACCCGGTGGGGATGCTAAGAACCCCTTTGGGAAATATACCAAAAACTGCAGGGGAAACTGTGGAAGAATTAATCAGAACACATTTCTCTTGCAGCACTCTGAGGAAACTTGGGGGATCAGACACTGTACAAGTTGCCAAACCCTTCACAAGACGTGGTAAGAGGGAGGACTGGGAAGTGGCAAGGAGGATAGTAACTCCACAAAGGGTAAGATGAGCTATAGGCACATTTAAACCCTACAAATTTCCAGGTCGAGATGGGATCTATCCTGTGCTGCTGCAGCAGAGAATGGACCTGCTGGTGCTGGTACATACTAAATTATACAGGCTAAGCATTGCTCTAGGGCATGTGCCTGCAGCCTGGAAATCTAGTAAGGTGGTCTTTATACCTAAGCCTACCGGTAACCAATCGAAAGGGAAAGGATACAGACCTATTACTCTCATGTTCTTTATTCTTAAGGGACTTGAAAAACTGGTTGATAGGCATATTAGTGGGCGGGGGGTGCTTTGTCCATAAAACCACTGCATTGGAAAAAGTATGCTTATCAACCGGGGAAATCCTGCGAGGGAGCTCTCCACCAAGTGGTTGTTAGGATAGAGTAAATGATCGCTAAGAAAGGTTGTACCACACACAAAAAATAACATAGACAAATGCACACACATAACGAACAAAGCACATAAACGACACCATGCACAAATGAAACTACAAGCACCAACACTCAACGCCTTAACTAAAATACACAGAAAAGGGTTACACTAATTAATAGCACATCAGCACCCTCACACAAAATAGCGAAACAACTCGACAAAATAATAAGAAAATACATCACATTTCATAACCACAGCAGCCTAAAAACAACATAGATCTTACACAAAAAATTTAAAAACACATACATACCCAATAACTCTACACTAGCATCATTCGATATTACCAAGCTATAAACAAACATACAAGACAAAGAAGCAATAAACATACTCAAACAAACGTTAATAAGGAAACAACACATTAGACAACACAACCAAAGAAATGATAACACTAACAGAAACCATCACTTCTCATAATCACTTCACACATAACGGCAATTACTACTCAGAAAACAAAGGCTCACCAATGGAATTCCCCATCTCAAGCATATTATCAAATATATTCAAACACAATCTAGAACAAAAACATTTCATAAAAAACAACAAATACACCTAAAAATAATATATTGGTACCGATACGTAAATGACTTTTAATTATATACAACAGCAACTTACTACAAATACACACCTTCCACAATTACATAAACAAATTACACAATAGCATGAGCTTCACAATAGACACAGGACAACAGAAAAAAATCTACTTCTTAGACCTAACCATAACAAAACAAAACAACAAAACCAGATTAAAATAATACAGGAAACCCACCACCACAGACATAGTTATATTCTACATGTCCAATCACCACACACACCACAAACATGCTGTCCTCAACTCCATGATACACAATATAATCAAAATACCTATGAACAATGAAGACAAAATAAACGAACTAAATACATAAAACACGTAGCCAATAACAACTGAAGTTCCTTAATGTAATCATCTTGAATTCACTGATTAAACTAAATTTAAACTAATCAACTAAGTTAATTCGTAATTGCTTACTTGCTGACGCGTTTCGAAACGTTCGTTCTTTTTACGAAGAGGGTTAGCTTCGTAAAAGGGACGATCGTTTTGAAACGCGCCAGCAATAAGCAATAACGTATTCACTCAGTTAAGTAGTTTAAATTTAGTTTAGCAGTAAAAACTGTTACAAACACATTTTGATAGACAGCATAATCCGCAAAAAACAACGCACACATAACACAACAAACAACAATAATACACAAACACAAAAAATACATAACACGTACATATCACGACAGCACATTACAAAACATAGCTTTCCCAGTACGCAAACTTAAATAGAAAGTAGCATTCATAGCATCCAACACATTTAAAAACACATACACAGTTAAAAAACACCAGTATCAACATTTGAAAGCGAGGTATACAAGATTACATGCAGCAACGGCCCCAGCCTTTACATAGGACAAACAGGGAATACACAAACCAAATCCAATTTCGCCATACACAAACAAAACACACTTCACTCATATACTGACATAGACACACACCTAAAAATCCCACACTTCATCAAAAAATGCATCAAACTTAACACAGTAGAAAACTATGAGGTATATAAACACCATAAATACTAAATGACAAAACACACTCTCAATCAAATACCATATTTGAACACCTAACTAGCAATTACTCTATGAACCATAACACACCACGGAACAGAAACACACCACAGACTCATACTAACACAATTGAGCAACCGTCTTGTTAGTAAATCACAGCATTTAATAATGTGCTGTCCTAGCGCGAAAAGCGTCTGCTAAGTAAATCAGTAAGTAGTGTTTTTTTTGTCATGTTAATATAAAAAGAGTAATGTAATAGTAAGTTTATACATATGATGAATTAATTTTGTAGTTCTTGCGCTTTATGTAAGCTAACACGTTAGCGCTTGGGAATATAGAAATATGCATGTAAACAGTTTTCTTGTTTTATTCTGAGCGATGATTTTATTGAATGTTTAATTGTAATTAATTAGAAATAATGTAAGCATGCTTACATTGCAAAGTATGAGAAAGGAAAGCATCTTTACGATTTCTTCATACTATGTAAAGCATAAAACATTTAGATACAATGAAATAAATATCGGTTAAAAAATACAACACGCAGAAAAAGCAATAAGTTTGTTTAAAATCTTATTTGTGTTTGGAATCTTATTAAACTAGTGGAATTTTTTAATTAAATAATGCTAACAAATAGTTCTCAAATGTAATACAATCACGTATATTGAAAATGGGTGTTTCCTTATTGTAATTTCAATATTATTCCTTTAAAAAGCAACGGAAATAATTTCTATGTGAATAATTTTTTATAATTTTGCCTTGTTATTTTTCTCGTTAAATTTAATATTTATATTTAATGTGCAAACAATTATTAGCTTTACATACTTACTCATATATTCATACACTTGTTCATACATGTACACACACACACACACACACACACACACACACACACACACACACACACACACACACACACACACACACATATTTATATATATATATATATATATATATATATATATATGTATATATATATATACCTACCTATATATATATACCGCGTGTATGTGTATGTGTAACATGAATGTAACATATGGTGCCTTAGAAAAAAACGGGAAAAACTCTCTAGTCTTGACTTTCAGGTGAATCTCATAAAACGAAACATTAAAAAACAAAGTGGTCCCAATCTAAAATTAAATTTATGAAATGTGTGGATTACTTTACATTAATGCGTGTATGTCAATCGTTAAACAAAAAACCTAAGCATAACATGTATTTTATAGAAAGTATTCAGTATTTCGTAAATTTTAATATTTACTCAGCTACTGGTCTGGGAATCACCTAATTTTCTAATTTATTTTACTATGTGTGGTTTTATTGAAACAGGTAAACTAGAATATAGATATTTCGCCAGCTGTAAACCGTTACTAAAAAATTCCAGATTTATTTTTATATGAATTGTATGAATGTTTCTATTATATGAACAAACCTATTTCTTGAGACACTCTGTATATTATAAATTACAATTAAAATTAATACTTATAAATTAGTGGCTGTTGCTCTAGTTGTATTTGATGTGCGCAGGAGTTTCTCTAGTCTTAGATATTATCCGCCATTTTATTTAGGACAAAAACTTTAGTTTTCTTCTAACTTTATTAAATATAATATTATAATATGTACGCTTGACCTAATTACTAACCATCGATCAAGGTAGTCGATTCTTTGCGATTCACAATGATATTTAGGTTATTAAACATTACTATTTTTATTTACCAAATGAAATAATTATGATAAAATGGTTTTTCGTAATACATTGTTTCGATAATGTGAAAAATGTAGTGTGGAATAATATGTATTGGAACAAACTATTTCGTTTTAAGAAAATCTGTCCTTGGAAATCTTGCTCATTATATGCTATTTTAGGTAGGCTGTACATATCAACAAATAATTTTACCATTTGCATTTTTAAAAGGGAAAACTCAGGATTTATTTTAAATAACTAAATCAGGACAAATCCATCTGAGTTATGAGGCGTGAAAAAATCCTACTTTAATGGTTGTGTAACTAATTCAATGTAGAAAAATAATAGTATTTTTTTAATGTACATGTTCGATACATAACACACACAGACACACACTGAGAAGGCCAAAACAGTCTTAAAGTTAAAGATTTTGGACTTGGGCAAAATCTTTAAAAAATATTATTTCAAAAGTAAACAAATGAAATCGCTGCTATGGACTGCAGCTTGAAAGCAGGTACACGTTCTGGTTAAGTAAATAGGGCCGGTCCACAGGGTCGATTTCGTTCAGAGCAAATAGGAAATAATTATTTTTTTTTCTTCTAAGATATACAAATAAAATTAAATAAATTTCCGTTATTTAGAAAACCCTAAAAAATTAGAAAATAAAATTAAAAAACCAACAAAGTGTAAGAAAATTTTAAAAAACTAATCAAAACAAAATATTGTAAAATAAAATTTATTAACAAATATTTAAAAATATTGTAGTTAATAAATTGTTTAGTAAAGGCTTAAAAAAATATAAAAGTGTTCAGTGCGGGAGAAAATAGTTTCGAGTGCCGTTAAAGTGTAACTTACGATCGGAGTGCCGTAGAAGACATTCAAGTTGGTAACAAAATCTTAAGCTATGAAAAAGACCATGGTGTTAAGTAATATGACAATATTACGCCATAAGTGACATTTTGAAGCAGCAGCTAAATAACTAGCACAAATCTTTGAATGAATGCTCATTAGGACACTATGTTGCAGGTCAAGACAAGGTTGTGTTAAACTAATAAACCTCGTAGCGGAGTAATGGGGACGGCCCAATAGAGAGACGTAAATCAACTTTCGTCACAGACAGACGTTTTTCCCGAAATCCAAAAGAAGGTTCCAGGATGCTGTTCCATGGCTAAGAGTAAAATCTAGCCCAAGATGCACGTGGAGACGGGCTGCCTTTGAGCTACCGAGATTTCGAATTTTAATTTTTTCGGCCCTTTAATTTTAAAAAGTGATAAAGGCGGCCCTAAAACCGTTCAGTTGCGATTGCTACAAGATGCCAGAGTCCAAGAAAATAATGAGGGAGAAGAGGGACAATCCCGGTGATAGTTTTTGGGACGAGCCTTAATTTTAAAAGCAACTTGACCATTTATTAAAATTATTATAATTTCTTATAACCGTAGATTAAAATTTCTTCAAATAAAAATATAATCACTTATTGAAAATTAATAATTAGAAATATATACAAGCAAACGACTCTGTTTTAAATAGCAATATAAGTGGTGGTCATGAAATAAATATTTGTTCCAATATAAAATGCAAGTTCTATGAACAAAAGACTAAAGTTATATCAAGTTATACCACGTTAACATTTAACAAAGTTAAGACACTACATATTGAAAATTAATAGTAACATAATTTATTTAAAGTCAATATAATTTATTTAAAGTCATTATAATTAAAAAAAAAGTAATCCAGAAAGAAAATTAATAAAACTTGATTTAGTAATTAAGTTATTATAACATATTTTATGTCCATATATCATATATTAAACATCTAGCATCAAAAAAATGCAAAGTTGTAAATCCATTACAATTGGTTCTAAAATCTTTCAGATTTGTGTTTAGAAGCATTTATAAATTAAACACAAAGACACTAGGAAATAATCATGCCTGTTACTTTTATAAATGATTATATGGACATAAAATTTAAAAAAAAGTATATATTATTCTTCTGTTCTATTTACATATGTATCTAAATTGAAGCGTGTAGTCTTAACTCTAAGAAACCACAATGTTCTCATAATGACTAATGTTGTTAGAGACAGTTTTATAATACTGCTATAAAACTGTTTGATAAATTACATGCATAGATTATATTATTGTTTCTGGACTTCATAAACCATTCAAGTGTATTTCATGTTTAAAGAACTGCTTAGTAATATTAAAATAAATAACGAAAATTCAATGTAATTTAGGTAAGAATTGTATAATATTTTGGAAAAGCAAATTCTGATTTATATTTTAATTTTCATTTAACTAAAACAAGTTAGAACAAAAAATGGTTAAAATTATTGTTAATATCCTATGATAATTCAACTATATAAAATGTCTGAAATTTTTCCAACCAGCAACAAGAGTAAAGTTAAATAATTGAAATAAAAAATATTCTGTAAGATATACTCTTGCAATAGAAAAGTAATAGAAATTTATAGTTAAACAAAAATGTATAAGGTACATATTATCAATTAAATGAATTTGATCATTTTGGTTGTTTTTTAAACAAAATCCAGGGATATCCAATGGCAGATCTCGCTCGACACACCACAGATACCAGGATATGGTGAGGCAGGATGGATCAGATTTTTTCTGTTGTGAATTTTAGCGAAAAACGCGTAAATGTGGTTACTTTGTTGGTAGGCGGTGGAACGTGTATTTCGTGGGCTATCTCCGTAATAGGTTGCAAGTTTTGGCCGCGGCAACACACACACACAAACACAAACACATATAAACTCACTCATAAATACACACACACACACATATATATATATATATATATATATATATATATATATATATATATAATTAAATGGTGATTTTTTTAATTGTGTTTGCTATGGTAGAGTTGTAGTAAATAATAGGATTTCAATTTCTTAAAGGCCATAAAATTTGGAACAAGATTTTTTAATTGTAATGAAACCTTTCACATTTGAATGGACAATTGAATTCCGTTATTGCTATAGCATAAACAAAATAACGATATTTATTGAAGCCAATATTGTTACTTCATTAACATAAAACAATTTTAGGATGGTTTATTAATTTGTTTATTTATTTACTTTATTGAATAAAACCTTAAATCTTCAAGAGTCTTACCTTTTTAGTAATTGTAGTATCAGTTAAGCAATCAAACTTTGTCACTGCATCGTAATAATGTATTTTTTTGTAATTTGTAACATGTTATTATCAGTGTATTAAATGCAAGTGATGTTAAATTTTATATGATTGTTACTTATTTAGAAACCTGAAGTTCTGACTATAGAAAGGTAAGGTAATTATAATATAAGTTAAAGGTAAAATATTTTAAATAAATTTGTTTGAATTGTAGAGGGTAGCTTCGTAAAAGGAACAATGTTTTGAAACGCGTCAGCAAGTAAGCCATTACGTATACGTTTAGTTGAGTACCCTTTAATCATATTATTTAATACATTACGTTATAACATATAAATATATATATATATATATATATATTAACACAACAAAGGTTATTCAAATACAAGAATATTTATTATTTTATATCCAAAGCTTTTCGTTGGCAAACAGTACCAACATCATCAGGAATGAAAATTACAATAATGTAAGCTATAGGCCTAAAACATATGTTTAATTAGAAATAGAATTGTTGCTAAATTTAAACAAATTGCAAAAATTTATTTTGTTGCTGTAACATTATAGACATTGAGTATAGTATCAAATTTAGAATGTATTTGTATTTGTTCTTTTATTAATTTGTTATTATTATTGTGTTTATATATTTCGAATGCTACATATATATTCATTCTTAATCCCTTATTAATTTCTTTTATAAGTCTCATAATTTCTATATTTGGAAATTGGTGCTTATTACTAATACAATGATTTGCGAAATTTGATTTATATATTTCTGGATTAATATAGGCTTTTAAATGTTCTTTATATCTTTCTTTTAATTATTTCTTGGTTTGACCTATATAAGCTTTATTAAAATTTTCGCATTCTTATTTATACACACCACCTTTTTCATGCATATTAATTGTTTTATTATTGTTATTTATTATGTTTATTATTTTGTTATTAGTTTTGTATGCAATTTTGATATTTGTATTTTTAAATAATTTGGTGATATATTTTATTTCATGGCCTAAAATCTCACTAAAGATTTCACGGTTCTAATCTCGCTAAAGTTTATAATGTTTGATTTGTTGGTCTATACTAAACAGTTAGAAAGTTTTCATAAAAGTCTATTTAATGATACAATAACATTTCACTCATATGTGTGTAAATAGAATAAATTTAAATACAGTTTTTAAAACAAATACATTTAATAAAAGTTACATAAATTATATTTCAGTATATTACATTCTTATAATTTGTATTATGTTAATGTAGAAGGTTGCATAAAACACACTATAACATTGTTGAAAGCTAAATTATATTGTTGGTACATTTATGTCATATGTTATCTGGTTGTATTTCATGACTAAATTTGAATAATGTCAAAATTTTCTGGTTGATATTTTAGAGAAATTAGTCCTAAACTATTTAATAAAAAAAAAAACACACACACACAATCGAATGAAATAATTATCCCAATGTCTGCGACGATAGATAATTTTAATTTATGTGACAAGCAGGTCTAATATATTTCAACTAAACTCAATTTTCTACTTTTGAAAATTAAAAATACACTAATATAAGTTTTACTGGGACACGTGAGCTTTACTTCATTTTAAATAACATTTTTTTAAATAAATATTATTCTCTTAGAAGTAAACTCATCTAAATTGGTAGAATTATTTATTTATTAAATTGAGCAATTGTATGTAATTCCAAAGTAGACTACAAATGACGACTTGAATTTCTGTGAAATACATAAATACAATAATTTAAATTTCAAAACTTCCCCACTCTAACGTCACGTTGTCAGCTAGTAAAGAGTTAGCAACCTGGGTAAATTATAAAAGCGACAGCTAAATTCTTAGCTCGTCTTAACTTAAACTCAGATATCTTCTCAAGTAACAAATAAAATGTTATTATTAAACATGTTTTGTTTATGTATAATTTTATAATGTTTATATGGACATTTTTAAAATTTGTATTACTTTTTTTGCAGTGTTTATAAATGTAAACTGATAGATTATATATATTTTATATAAAGGGGACAGTTGAGATATTGAAATTATGAAAAAATAAAAGTTTTTACACAGATATTTTCTTTAGATATATTTAAAACAAGGTCCAGAAAAAATAATATATATTGCATTAAAACATTTACCATTTTAATAATAACAATATAGTGAGAATACATATTGTTTAATTATGTGATCTAGTTGTCAAAATATCCTTAAAAAATCTATAAATCTGGTTAGGAGTGTATTCCCTTATAACTAAAATTACCTGCAGTTTAAATCGTAACTAGTATAAAACTCCCATAAAACAACTAACATTGGTTTAACATAATATAACAAATCATTTTCACTACATCCATCACGGTTAAATTTGAACATAATAAACCTACTCTAGAACGGTTAAGTTACACCTATTTTTCTCAGTGTTTAACTAATTACTTGTTCTAAGAAATAGTAAAACATCGATTAATAGAAATAAAAAACTTGTGGCTGTTTATGACGAGCTGGTTGTTAATTACCTAATGTAATAAGATTCTAAAAATTTAAAAAAATATTTGATCTTTTCGCAATAATATTATAGTTGGTTTACCATTTTTGTTTTACGTAATTAGAAACTACCATCGGAAATATCCTGTAGTCTTCATCATGAAATAAACACCAATCGTTATCCTAAACAATGAATTCAATAAGAACTACAGACCTATATGTTTCTTTGTCTATTCATATTTACTTGCTAATTAAATGTTACGGTTAAAGGTTATGATTTACAATTATTTTCAAAGCGATTATTTAAAGTTGTATAATAATAATAACAGTATTTGATTATAATTTTATATAAAGTGAAGAAAAAATCTCATATCTCTTATGAATTTAACATATAGCATAAGGTCAGTTGTGTTTACCTAATACTTTCGTAAATATAGAGGCTTAAAATACTGTATTTATATAAATTCATGGTGTATAAACTTTTAATTAGGTGCTTTATCAATATTAATTAGGATAACTTTATAGAGATTTAGATACCATCAATACATTTTCAAAATGAAAAAAATATTTCTGTAATGAAATTAAAATACATTATCTATTTCTTTTTAAATTGAAAGCAATTATTCAAGATGTTAAAAAACCCATTTACTACATAGGCGTGTAGGATATTTTACCGAAATGTATACGGATACGAAACTTTACTAAAGGAAACATAACCCTATTTGGTTAAGTTTAATTGCGGTCTCTAATTGTCTATTGGCCATCTGCAAACCGCATGGACCATTGGCGGTTTATCTGAAACTCATTGAATGCACTTGCCAATGGTCGGCGTACCTATTGCTATTTTGGTTGAGGTATTAATTGTGAAAATATTATTGTTTTGTGGTCGTGGAATGTACGGGACACAATTATAATCAAGTTGTGTTACTTTACTTTTAAAAGTATATGTCTATGTAATCATAATAATCTATTATGTAAACAGGTTTTTGTAAAACTAATAAAACAGTAAAATAATGATGCCAAATTACGTAGAGGCACAAACAAATGTACAGTTTGTAATGTTAAATTAATTTAATATCTTTAAAATATTAAGAGATTTCAATTTATGAATGCATTTTAATGAGATAGAAATAATTAGGAAACTATAAACCAAAACCCAGAAACATGATCGTAGTTAATTAATGCAAGATAAGCGACTGCAAGTTACTACAATTCTTATAATTACTCTCTATTTATGCGCCTCGTAATTATTGTGAATTTTATAGGTATAATATGTATACAAGTTTATTTACTAAGATATACATAAAGTTTAGCAGCTCATTATACATATACAAATAATGAAAAAAACATATGTATATATATATATATATATATGTGTGTGTGTGTGTGTGTGTGTGTGTGTGTGTGTGTTGTAACGGAAAAAATTGGTTCCGTAACAATTGAATAGAAATTTTATTGAATAAGTTTATCTAGTTTTGCTAAGCCATGAAACTCAATTGCTAGTTGAATAAGATTAAAACCGATTGTAATGTACACAAATAATGACTTTGCGAGTGCTTTGTGTGCTAAAACCAGAATCAAGTTCCAACAGAATATTAAATAAGCACGCTTAAAATCAAAACTGTGCATGAAAATCAAGTAGTGGGGGTAAGCAGCTAGTGAATTGGTTGCAGGTTTAGAAAAGGGGACTCTCGTTTGAGGATTCGACCGTGAAGGTCACTGTTTAAATTAAATTGCAGAGAAAGTCATAACGGACTTTTAAATTTCATTGATCTGGCCGCGGAGTGCGCGATTTGGCCGTAAAATGTCTAACAATAACGACTAGCGCAAGCTAGCTATCGATCATGATAAAATCCCGGTTAGATTTCATTTCTTGAAGAAGATGACGTCGCCTTGTGCCGCAGCCTGGAAGGAAAATCCTTCAGACGAGAACAACTGCCAGTCTGAAAGGAAGGATCTGACCACCCAGGAGATAAAAGGGGGATCCAGGAAAGTGCGAGTCGGGCAAGTCATAATTTCTGTACAATTTTAAATAATATAAACCAGATTATTTGGAAAAATTTCTAAAGTCAAAAACGACAAATTAAAGGTTTAAATAACTAAGTCATGGCTTTATTTCTTGAAAAATAAATTAAAATATGAAGCTTATTAAATATATATAAAAGATTTATGTGAAATTTTAAATGATTGATAAATGTTAAAGTAATAACTGTTATAATTTGGAAAGATAAACTTATAAAAGCACAATCATTAAGATGTTTAGAAATTGATATGTTTTATTAATTAACGTAAAATCATGTATAACTTGTTTGATAATTTATAAAGGATTGTTGTGAATCCAAACTCAGTTTATCAGAAATTTAAGGTAAATTGTATATGTCCAAAAAATTGTTAAACAATTCTTAAGTGTTAACAAGTAGTGTTAATAACAATTTTATTCTCTAGTAATTTCATATATAAATAAATAAATGTCAAGTAACTGCTGGTGCAAAGTCAGCCCATAAATTAAATGAGTGCAGCAATTTGATATAGGATCTGTCAACCTCCCTGCAATCAATGAAAATATGTATTTGGGTAGTAAGAGACAATTTAATTTATGTTCTAATATGTATAAACGTCATGAAATAATGTTGTTAAAAGAATACGATCCTTTTATTTAACAATTATTATTTTTCACGCGATTAAATTCAAAAGTAAAGCTAGATGTCAAGATATTATTTTGATTTAAAGAATATGTTCATTTGTTTAAATTTCGTTATTTCAATGTTTATTAAATTCAAATATAAAACCAAATATCAAGATATTATTGTAGTTAAAGAATATGATCATTTGATTAAATTTCGTTATTGTAATATTATTAAATTCATATTTCAAGCAAAGGTTAGTGAAAAATTTTATTAAATAATCCTGTGTGCTAAGTAATAAATGTAATATTTCCCAGCTAGAAAATTTATCTAATAAAACCATTGAAAGCTTTAAATGCCATACCAGCAAGCCTAATAGGGTCATTAATTTTAATAAATTACATATAATAAATGATCAAAGTGCACCTTATAATAATCGAGGAACCCACCCAAAGAATTAAATTTAACAACCAAATCAGTTTGAGCTAGGCCAACACTAGCTGGTTTTATTTCCAAGTCCAGGGGGTTGATACCCACTGGCAGATCTTATCATATATAACACAGGGCCTCAGTAAAGAGGATATGGTAGGATGTTATCTGACACGGACTTCACGAGAGCAGGAACATGGAGCAAACAGGTCTACAAAGCATGGTAAGGTATTAATTTGTGTGATAAATTTCTGTGTTTTTCAGCTACCCAATGTTACACCGTTTGACACATCACTGATCTTACCATGACCTTTTCAATCTTAGTAGACAGAATCCACAGGGTGGGTTTTTTAATTACGATTTAAATTCATGTTCTTGTAATTGCGAGTTGGGCAAACGTCGACAGGTTTGTGGCAGGTCGAGTTTGCTAGGGTCGGGAGTGAGTGAGCTGGGTGAAGGTCCGTTGCAGTGTGTGTGTGTGTGTGTGTGTGTGTTGCAACGGTCTGGGAGACCGTGGCAAGTGGGAAATAAGTAATTTCCTGTTTTTTAGAAATAAAGCTGTTTTTAAAATAATCAAGTAGGGAAATATACATTAATAAAGAGGGAAAAATTAAATAAAACCTTAGATAGAATAGTTAAGCTAAGTTAAAAAATGTTATAAAATAAATTTGTAATAACTAACTAAATTTGAACATCGGGAGTGAAGCGAAAAAATTCTAAGTGCCTAAAAAAGCTATATTACGAACCAAACCACGTAGAACTTTCATCGACATTTTAAAAGAACCACAATAAGCTAGAATGAACATTACAGAAAACAAAATTCAAAAAACTTAAGAAACAAAAAAGTTACAGCCGTTTAAATAAAATAGACATTTTTCAGTGTTCTAAAATTAATAATCAAACTCTGCAAGCTAAAACAGATTCGTTGCCCGACTTGCCTGTACAAGGAACAAATCGAGCGATAGCGAGCTTTGCAGGCGGGGTGAGGTAGGTTAAATTCACCGCTATATATACTTGGTCTCTAAGCTTTTAGAGACAGTCTCTAATAAATTTTTAACACGAGGTGCCGCGGGACGCTATGCTGGACCGCGAGTAGGAACCGTCACCAGGCGAGATGGACCAAAACCTCAGCGCTTTCGACATCCAGGACCACCAAAGGATGAAGGCTCCAGACTCAGCCTCCAGGACGCTCGAATAGAGGGAAACCACCACCGACGAACCAGGGATGGCGACTTCCGGTGTCCAAGGACCAGGGAATCCAGACGAGGGACCCCAAGGACCGGCAGGAACATCTTTGGCAAGTCATTTTCTTTATTCGATATCAGTCACGTCAAATTTAGTTAGTTAATTTTATTAAATTCAAACAAATCTGCAAGCTTAAAACAATGACTTCACTCTTTATAAAATTTTAATAAATTGTATGCTAAGTAAATAAATTTATGTGTTCAGAATATTTAAAATAATGAATATTAAACTTACAAAAAGGTTTTTGGCCATAAGCCATTTATTTAAAGAAAATGAGAAATTTTCGAATATTATAAACTTAAAAATTAAAGGTCATAAAATATGAATTTAGCAATTCCATATAGGAGATAAAATATTAATATGTGTAATTTGGAAAATAATTTTATGTTTATGTCAATGTAATCAATCTATATGCAAAGTATAAATTTTTAAAGCATAAGAAACAAGAAGTAACTCAGTGAATTGTTTTGTTAATATAATTGTGTAATATTTAAAAAGATAAGTTTTCTTTTTTAATTTAAATAAATAGAATTAAATATGTCATAAAAATCAACATTATTTGCAATTCATCCTGTGTCAAATAACCAATAAAAACTGTTTAGCTTTTTCCAACTAATATAAAAATGATTATTAAATCAGTAAACAAATTTACTTAAATTTCATTAAATGGTAATAGATAAAGCCTAATGCTTTAAAGAGTTTCTCTCTACTAACTTCATGAGCTAGTCTAAAGATTAGTTGGTTTTTTGTGTAAAAGTCCAGAGATTTATCTACTGGCAGATTGTGTTTAAGAGGACACATTAGCCTTTTAAAATAGGTATTTTTAAACACAATCATATTTTGCACGTTCCCTTGCTGTCTCTGCAGATCATCATCAGGTGGTAAGACTCTGTGTTTATTATGTGTATTATTCTAAATGTGTTTCTTTCAGCTGACTAATAATTTGACATGTGTGACTATACTTAGACCATACACCATTGATAAACTAATTTAGGTGTGTTTATACGTATTTCAAATAGTAGTCAGCGGGAATAGGCTTGTTGTAGGCTTGGCCCTACGAGCGGGAAACATACACTTAACTCAGGGAGTTTTGCACGGTTTTACCAGCAGGGTGATAGGCAGATTTTTGGTTGTTTATAAATATGTTTTCTTGTAAACAATTAAATTTTTGTATTCTGCAAGAAAAGGATTTAAACAACACGGCAACCGCGTAGAGCAGCGGTAGTAGGGACGGATAAGAGGGGCGGGGGACGTTGCAGAATTGGCGCCCGAACGGTAGGGACTTTGAACAGGTTCCCTATAACAAGATTAAATAGTTAAATAATAGATAATAATCTTATTTAAATTTGAATAAAGATTTAGTCGAAAGAGCGGGTAGGAACCATCTGGCCTAAACCAAATCAAAAAGAAAGAAATAAGGGAATAAATAATTAATTGAATAATAAATAGGAAATCAAAATGTCTAAATCCGAAATGGAGAAATTGATGGCCTTTTTCAAAGCAAAGGAGGAGAAAGACAAAGAAGAGCGAGAGAAAGAGAAGGCGGAAGCAAGACAAAGAGAGAAAGAGAGAGATGAAAAAGAGAAACGATTGAGAGAGGAGGAGAAACAATTGAGAGAGAAAGAGAAGGCGGAAGAGAAACGATTGAGAGAGGAAGAGAGACAATTGAGGGAGAAAGAGAAGGAGGAAGCAAAACAAAGGGAGAAGGAGAGAGATGAAAAAGAAAAACGATTGAGAGAGGAAGCAGAACAAAGAGAGAAGGAGAGAGATGAAAAAGAAAAACGATTGAGAGAGGAAGCAGAACAAAGGGCGAAGGAGAGAGAAGACAAAGAAAAACAATGGAGAGAGGAAGAGAAACAATTGAGAGAGAAAGAGAAGGAGGTAGAAAAACGATGGCGAGAGGAAGAGAAGCAGTTGAGAGAGAAAGAGAAGGCGGAAGAGAAACGATTGAGAGAGGAAGAGAGACAACTGAGAGAGAAGGAAAAAGCCGAAGAGAAAATGGAAAGACAACGGTTATGGGAGGCTTTCCAGTTAAAATTCGAAGACTACCAAAAAGAAAATGAGACTAAGACAAGTCATATATATGAAACGTTAAGCGAACATGAGACAGAAATAGAGAGACTAAAAACTAAAACGGAAAAAAACGGCTAAATTAAACGAAAAGGTACAGAATATCCAAGAGGACATTAAAACGGTAAAGCAACAAGTTGCAAAAGTAAAGCAAACAGCTGGAGCAGGAATAGTAACACAAGTTTGCTTACCAAGGGTAATAGACAGGAACGGGGAGGCTACGTACCGTAGGATTGAGTTCTGGGGGAATGACAAAGAAGATCCAATGACATTCCTAGGGGAAATAGAAGACCTATTTTCCGAGATAGACAATACTATGGACGAAACTGCAAAATTAAGGATAGTAGAGAGATATTTGAAAGGTGCAGCGGATGCATGGTGGAAAGCCATCAAGAACAACACAGAAACTTATTCTGAATTTAGGCATGAATTCACGGAGCATTTCTGGAGTTATCGCCAGCAGGATCAGATACGCAGACAAATAAATCAAGGGCGCTACCATAATAATGGACCCTACTCTATGGCAGAGTATTTTATTATGATGGTAAACAGGGCGAAAAACTTAGACCCGATTATCCCAGAGAACCATCTAATTTTCATGTTAATGAAACATTTTGGGAGTAACGTTCAGCTAGCTAGTGTGGGGAACCCCACAAGTAATATCAAACAAGCGATAGTTTTCCTACAACAGCTAGACAGCGTTACTGACAACGGAAATGGTAATGGGAACGCTCAAAGAAGTCAACAGAGGCAGGTTGCTCCAAACCAACAGCCTAACCCTAACCCAAGTTCCCATGGTGATACCGCAAAATACCAAGATACCAAGTATCCTAAAAACCCTCATCCTAAATCGCCTATCCCCGGACCAAGCGACCACAAGCCAAAAAACTAAATATGAGGATCTCTGGCAACAATCAGGGAGATAAGTTAACCAGGTTAGAGATCCGAAGCGAAAAGAAGTCAAAAATAATTCAGAGCGAGAGACCGAAGGAAAAACCGGTTTACCGTCATAATAAGATCAGCCTAGACGGTTTTTCCATGTCTATTAGGGACGATTTGTTAGAGGAAAGAATTGACTCGGTTATAAAACTGGAGAATATAGACCAGTGTCCAGTGATAGAGTGCGAAATTAAAGACCATAAGTTAATTGCACAAGTTGATACAGGTGCCCAAATGTCTGTGATTAAAACAGAAAAATACATAGCCCTAAAACAAAACGGGAATTTATTCTATGAGCTACCTATAGCTAACGTAGCGATAGTCACAGCATTAGGGTCAACCTGTAAACGAGTCAAATTACAAACGATGCTACCTCTAACATTAAACGGACACACAAAGGAATTTGTTTTCTTGATTGTGGACAATCTAAGGGTTGACCTCATCTTGGGAGCAAATACTTTGTGTGCGTTAAAAGCCCGGATAAACATGGAGAGATCGTTCATGACGTATGAGATTGATGGATATCTGCTGCACCAGGAGTTTCTTGTATCGAATAATAATAAAGATAAGATAAGACAAGAGATAGGATGTAATAAAATTAATAAAATAATAAACAAAAATATTAACAAAAATGTATTGTGTTCCGACTTTACAAGAGGGGAACAGGAAATAAATATAATAGGTTCGCCTTGTATAGGCGGGTCAATTAACGACGGCAAATTAACACTTGTAGAGCCGACATTGGAGGGCCCGATAGTGAATAGCGAGCAGACGGGGCTGTTCACGGGCAAGGATCAGGAAGATGGGTCCTTGTGCAAGTTAGGTGGTAACAAACTAAAAAGTAAACAAATACTAAACAAAAATATGACTAAAAATGTAATATGTTCCAACGATACAAGCGGGGAACAAACAATCAAATCAAAACAATTGTCAACGAATAAAGTTAAGAACGAGATTACCAAAAATTTAAATAACAAGTTGTGCGAAAATTCAAGGGAGAGTGAATTATTAAACTGTGAAAGAACGGAATCAAGTAAGCTAACGGGATTAAACAAAGCAAAAAATGGGTTAACCAAACCTACAACAAACAAATTAAATAATGACGAGGGAGGATTCAACGAATTAAATAAAAATGGCTACAAGCCGAAACAAATAAAATTCCAGCAAGTTAGGGAAAGACCTAATTGTCGGGAAACTAATCAGTTAGACTTAACAAGTATTCCAAAGCACTTTAATTCTAATCAATCTTGCTTGAAAACGAAGTCCAAATTGTTCGTTAAAAATAAATTTAAAAGTAAATCTCAGCAGTATCAGAATTACCAAAATAAAACAAGTAAAAATAAATCAAAAACAAAAATAAAATACAGGAATTATGCACAATGGCGTAACACAAAGCGCAGGGAAATATTACAGAACGAGTAAAACATATCTTAAACTAAATACGATTAAGTTGGAAAATACAAATAATCATTGCATATTAAACAAACAAGAAATGTTGAAATTACAAGAATTGATAAACAGTTATTCAGACGTGTTTAATGAAAAGTTTTATGAAGAGTAAAACATATTTTAAACTAAATGCTATTAAGATAGGCAGTACCAATAATAACCGCTGTACGTAAAATAAACAAGAATTGTCTAGGTTGAAATAATTAACAATAAAATATTCAGATGATTTGAATGAAAGACCCACCAAGTCGAACAAATGTAAACAAGGGCTCAAGGTTAGGGCAATCACTTGTGTTTGTAAACACGGCCACAATGAAAATATCCGGTTGACGGGCGGGGAACGAGTTTATAAGACATTCCTTGCAACAAAATAAGCTGGACGTACCAGAATAGTAGAGGGCAAAAAGGCCTAAATCTATTTAAAGCAGGACAAAGTTAATGGAATGTCCTAGGGAAATTCCAAAAAAGTTTAATGGGAAATGTTTACGGGATATAAGGAGCAAAATCAGGAACAATAACTTGAGTTGTTACAATTAATCAAATCAACTGTGTTAACAATTATAAAATATCTTATAATTTATTCTGGAAAAATAGTATATGATATTAAAAACATTAAGAAGTTTTATGACGAGTAAAGGGATTCTAAAATGTAAACTTTACACTGATCATGAACCAGAAAATACGGAAATGCCAAATTAGAATATTGTTCAATAATAGAACCAGTACGCAAGCGATAAGCTAAATTAGGCAGGAATAAAATTGTCAGAATGATTAACAAACTGATTTAAGGTAAAAACAAGAATAAGCAGTAGTTGAATAAGGCTAAATCTAGACTTTAAGATTAGCTACTTATTTGTAAAGGGACGAATGTTTAAATGTAAAACAAACTATTTAATAACTGAACCAATATTACAAAGTATTATTCAGGAAGTCTTTGTGTACTGAGCAAACATTGGCGAGCTACATCCACTGCTTAAATCAAGCAAGCGGGTTAAATCAAGCAACAATCAGAGAGATAGCAGGCGAATTTTAATAATTTGTACAACAAATACGCTGTCGGACCTTGCAAAATCAAACAAGAAATTTGTGTGCATGAAATAGTGGGTCGTTAGATCAGACTTTCACTGGACAATATAAAACAAGAAAACTTTTATACTCACGATCAAGGTCGCAACAATAGAAACTTTGCATTAAAATCAGAAGCAATCGAGATTTATCAAGTGGACTTCGATAATGTGGACACTAGCCAGTCTTATAAACTGTACAATCTAAAGATAGAGAATTTAAAAAGCAAGGTTCGTTCCGTTTAATATGATAAGGCGATTTGTTGTTGTACTTTATTAGAATGTTTACAAGCCAGCTCATTGACCTGTCAGGTAAAATGGAATGTGGAATTCACGTAATAGCTAGCCGGTACGACAAGGAAAGGTCTATCGGAAAATAAACAAATTAAACTAGGTAAACAGTACTTCCACAGCTGACACAATAATACGCAATACTTAAGATATAAAAGAAATGTGTTTAAAAAATAATATTGTAGAATTAGTTAGGTTTTTAATTGCAAGTAGGCTTGTTAGGAAGTCATTGTTTTTAAAGGCATAACTAGTATAAATGAAATTGACGTGGTAGATAGATAAAGGAAATGACAGCCATTAGTGTGGTGAATAAGGTGTCAATTGACCAAATAAAATTTAGTGTGGACAGAAGTGACTAATAAATTGCTAATTGACTTGTGTTTGAAGTGTTTCAGGGTGAAACCTTCTCAAGAGACAAGAGAGTAATAATAAAGAAATCTTTGTAATAGAATAAGATAGTTTAAATAAGAGTAAGATAAGGAATTGGTAAAAAATATTTTAACAAAGTAAAACATTTTTAACCTCTCAAGCAGGGAAATTGCAACGGTCTGGGAGACCGTGGCAAGTGGGAAATAAGTAATTTCCTGTTTTTTAGAAATAAAGCTGTTTTTAAAATAATCAAGTAGGGAAATATACATTAATAAAGAGGGAAAAATTAAATAAAACCTTAGATAGAATAGTTAAGCTAAGTTAAAAAATGTTATAAAATAAATTTGTAATAACTAACTAAATTTGAACATCGGGAGTGAAGCGAAAAAATTCTAAGTGCCTAAAAAAGCTATATTAGGAACCAAACCACGTAGAACTTTCATCGACATTTTAAAAGAACCACAATAAGCTAGAATGAACATTAGAGAAAACAAATTTCAAAAAAATTAAGAGACAAAAAAGTTACAGCCGTTTAAATAAAATAGACACTTTTCAGTGTTCTAAAATTAATAATCAAACTCTGCAAGCTAAAACAGATTCGTTGCTTGACTTGCCTGTACAAGGAATAAATCGAGCGATAGCGAGCTTTGCAGGCGGGGTGAGGTAGGTTAAATTCACCGCTATATATACTCGGTCTCTAAGCTTTTAGAGACAGTCTGTAATAAATTTTTAACACGAGGTGCCGCGGGACGCTATGCTGGACCGCGAGTAGGAACCGTCAGCAGGCCAGATGGACCAAAACCTCAGCGCTTTCGAAATCCAGGACCACCAAAGGATGAAGGCTCCAGACTCAACCTCCAGTACGCTCGAATAGAGTGAAACCACCACCGACGAACCAGGGATGGCGACTTCCGGTGTCCAAGGACCAGGGAATCCAGACGAGGGACCCCAAGGACCGGCAGGAACATCTTTGGCAAGTCATTTTCTTTATTCGATATCAGTCACGTCAAATTTAGTTAGTTAATTTTATTAAATTCAAACAAATCTGCAAGCTTAAAACAATGACTTCACTCTTTATAAAATTTTAATAAATTGTATGCTAAGTAAATAAATTTATGTGTTCAGAATATTTAAAATAATGAATATTAAACTTACAAAAAGGTTTTTGGCCATAAGCCATTTATTTAAAGAAAATGAGAAATTTTCGAATATTATAAACTTAAAAATTAAAGGTCATAAAATATGAATTTAGCAATTCCATATAGGAGATAAAATATTAATACGTGTAATTTGGAAAATAATTTTATGTTTATGTCAATGTAATCAATCTATATGCAAAGTATAAATTTTTAAAGCATAAGAAACAAGAAGTAACTCAGTGAATTGTTTTGTTAATATAATTGTGTAATATTTAAAAAGATAAATTTTCTTTTTTAATTTAAATAAATAGAATTAAATATGTCATAAAAATCAACATTATTTGCAATTCATCCTTTGTCAAATAACCAATAAAAACGGTTTAGCTTTTTCCAACTAATATAAAAATGATTATTAAATCAGTAAACAAATTTACTTAAATTTCATTAAATGGTAATAGATAAAGCCTAATGCTTTAAAGAGTTTCTCTCTACTAACTTCATGAGCTAGTCTAAAGATTAGTTGGTTTTTTGTGTAAAAGTCCAGAGATTTATCTACTGGCAGATTGTGTTTAAGAGGACACAGGAGCCTTTTAAAATAGGTATTTTTAAACACAATCATATTTTGCACGTTCCCTTGCTGTCTCTGCAGATCATCATCAGGTGGTAAGACTCTGTGTTTATTATGTGTATTATTCTAAATGTGTTTCTTTCCAGCTGACTATTAATTTGACATGTGTGACTATACTTAGACCATACACCATTGATAAACTAATTTAGGTGTGTTTATACGTATTTTAAATAGTAGTCAGCGGGAATAGGCTTGTTGTGGGCTTGGCCTTACGAGCGGGAAACATACACTTAACTCAGGGAGTTTTGCACGGTTTTACCAGCAGGGTGATAGGCAGATTTTTGGTTGTTTATAAATATGTTTTCTTGTAAACAATTAAATTTTGGTATTCTGCAAGAAAGGGATACAACAAACAGCAAACAACCGCGTAGAGCAACCGTAGAGGGACGGTTATAGAGGGGCGGGGGACGTTGCAGTGTGTGTGTGTGTGTGTGTATGTGTGTGTTTGTGTGTGTAATAAACATAATATATACATGACTCCTGAAATGCTTCGTAAGCGAGTTACGGCTACCGATTTCACCTGGATATCAGCTCATGAAACGAGGTATTCCTGCAATTTTGGTAAATTATATTAAAGGTGGAATTCAATTGTTTCAATGGTTTTTGACCTGAAAAGTTGAATTAAACAGGTCCCAGATCTGTAAATGGAGTAGATTGTGAGAAAACCAGTTTCAAGTGAAAAAATGGAATGAAAACACATATTTTGCTCCAAATCTTTCCTGTTTATCTAATTTTAAAATACGAATTAAAAGTCTCCGTATAAACTTCAGTGAAACTTTGTAGAAAGGCCTGATAAAATGTGCAAAGTTTGTGTCTTACCTAAACGGAGTTATATCTGTTACAACCTACCACGTAACAACGTAAAAGGATTGAAAATGATAGGCAGCCAGCTTAGCAGAAATCCTTTACTGACGAACTCTCTGGAAATCTCTGAAAAACTCAAAGAGGCCATTGTGTGAAAGTAATAAAACTAATCAAAGTATACACTTAATAACAGAGCTGCACTAATACTTATTTAAATATTATTATCCTCAGTTGTCGTAATGTTCCCACATTAAAGTCGACTGCAATATATTAGGATAGGATTACACATTGTGGCATTTTTAAGAGTAAATTAGTAAACGTGTAATTAATAATACTTGGACAATAAAGCCATATTATGTAAATTAATTATGTATTTGAATTTAGTCTCTCTTTTATTTTTCAAAATGCTTTAGTTTAAATTTAACATGATAAATAAGCAAATCCTTATTTCAAATTCCTCATTCTTCTTTGAGAAGATACAATTCTTCATTTTCTTTGCTTTTGTATAAGAGATGATGGGGTTCTCCCGTCATATTTCTTTGACGAAACGGATTGAGTTGATTAAAAGTAAACAATAAAGTCGCTTGGCGAGACTTAGTCCAATCTTTCGAATCTTTTCCACCCAATAAAAATGAAATTAGGTATTATAATAAATAAAATCTCTTCTATCTGCTATAGGCCTTGTTATACTTTTACAATGTTGCCGCCGTCTGCGTCTAATGTACGTTATTTGATTCGCCATTTTTTAAAAATTACTTTGTTGCCGTACTTATAATTATATAATTCCTTATTTTGTTAATCAGTCTTATATGTACGATGGGATCTGCAAGTGGACATTTCCAACCGTTCCATTCCATAGTGATATGTTTCCATTCCAAAAATAGTATTCCATGTTTGTGTATCGAAATACTGGTCTAGCTCTTTTATACGGCATTCATCAGCACTGAGTGACCCCAACTATCACCAATTGCAGGTGATTATATTGTGTGTGTTTTTTTTATTCAACTTTAATGTAATTACTTTTATATTTTGGCATTTTAATGGTTATTACCATGAAACCCGTCATTTATGGTATTTTTATGTTCGCCTTTAAACATATATCTTTAGAACTTCACTAGTTTCATTTACCGGTATAATAGACAATTGATAAGAATGCCTAGTCCTAAACGTTACATAAGCTAAGATTATTGTACTCTTACCTCCTGAAATTCCTTTACTTTTATTTTACTGTGTCTCAAGACCGACAATCTGTGAGTATAGGTAATAGAGTAGCAGGTATAAATAAACACAAAACAGTTTGTATAGCAAATTATTCCTATTATCTTAAACTTTCCATATTCTCAGAATCTTTGTCCGCAGTTCAGACATTTCATCAATCTAAGTTTCGTAAAATAAATCTATTATTAACGTAACAATTTATCAGTGGCATGGCTGCGCAACCCCCAAACAAGAGATCACTAGCATACAAGACAAATATTTATGATAAAGGATTTATGATTCGTACGAGGGATTATCAGGACATAACCTTACCCATATTATAGACAATAATAAAAACTTCAGAACCACAGCGACCTTATGACCGTTCACTCAGTCACAGACAGTCTCGTACGACCAGGTTGCAGAGGAACCAACAACACCCACTGACGTCACTCCTAATGGAGAAAAAACATTGGAAGGTACAGACAAACTTAAACAGTTAGGCAGTGCCGTAAGGCTCCTTAGGTTACAGATGGCCTGCAATTTCGGGAGGGTTCGGTTAGGAGTTATCGGCTCCGTCCGAAGAGAATTATCTCCGCTCCACTTCGAGATAATTTACATTCACAGTTGAGGATGAATTGAGAACAATTTGTTAAAAACAAAACTATGACTTAAGAAACCTATACGGTGTCTTAAATGAATAACAATTCAAAAAAAATTATCAATATATTTACTTCAATAGAATAAATCCCAAAGTATTAGTCAGTATCTATCTACTTTCCTTTTAACAGCCCTTTGAGTTTTTATAATTACGAAGTATTTACCATGAAAAAAGTAACCCTTTACGATCTGCAACCCCTATGGTTTTATGCAACATCCGCCACTGCTATTTTGTGTAGGAGAACGTAAAATATGGTGGTTGAAGAGTAAAAGTCAATGTTTTACGAGAACTAGGTCGCTTTAAGGGTTGCAGAAAGAATGGGGTTATCTGTATGTCGTAATAAAGGAAAATTCGTTTCTCTTATTTTAAAGGAATTTTAACAAATACTCTCTTTTGTTATTTTTAATTTGTTACGTGTTATATTTAAATTAGTGTAGTGATACCTTCTTTATTTTTTTAATACCGTAAAGTTTGTAATTTTCTTTCCTTAGTAAGGTAAGTAACGCTTCTGAAGATGTACCACGAAGCATCTTGAATTGCCTAACTAATTAAATGGAGAGTTACCTTTCAAGGGAATATATTAGTGATTTAACATTGCAACTTGTACGAAGTAATTGTAATCCCAAACAATGAACGATTTAAAAAATAATAATAAATATGTATTATATTCACTGAAACCAGGAGGTAAACAGAATCTGTTAAAATAAACTCATTTTGAATGCGTTTCTATTTTTTCTGTCTTTATAAAAATTAATTTGAATTTAACTAACAAACAAATCCGTATATATTTTTTGAAAAAATTGTAAGCTAGATTAATTTGTAGTTTTTAATAAAATGCACTAACAAATTTAAACCTATACAAACCATTACTTACAATTTGGTTTTGTTTCAAACACACGTTAAAAATACGACACTTATAAATATGAAATTACACTTAAAATTATACCAGCAAAAGTAAATATGTAGTCATTGTATACAATTTCATATTAATCTCTAAAATACCTACTCATAATAAATTTCAATATCTCTAAACCTACATGTCTAATTTACCACTTCATGTATATGTAAACAATATGGAATTGATCTTGTGTATTTTAATTTTAGAGACCAACAATTATTCATTGAAGTTTCATCAATTGAAAGCCATTCCCAGAAATAGCTCTGTATACTAAGGTAATGAGCTCCCATTACTTTGCATATATTTAGACTGATTCGGATAATCATGTGTTACATTATTGGATTTTGACTGATCTATTAGTAATCAGTAAAAAGCAGACCAGAGGTTTTTAGGGCGAGAAAATGCACTAATTTTCCATTGGTGTTTTTGACCTCAGGCTCATATCAATAGACCCAACTTTCATTAATTACAATTTTGACCCTGAAATCCGGATCTGCTTGAAGACGATCCTTTAACTCTGTGCAGACTGACGGACGATGTTCCTTTCGTTCATCACTCAAAAGTCTAGGAACAAATTTTACAATCACTTGTCTCATTTGCAATTTATAGGTTAAAATGCTTTGAACGTAACCTTACGAGTTGTTGAGATCTTCCGATAGCTCTCGAATAGTCATTCCCTGTTTAAAACAATTGGTTCTACTTTTTGCACATTGTCGTCTGTTTTTGAGGTTAATGGGCGTCCCGAACGCTGCTCTTCTTTAACCGACTCATTTCCGCTATTAAATCGTTCATAACACTTGTACGTAGTCAGAGTTACCACATTATCTCCATACAAAGATTGTAACATTTCGTGAGCTTCTTTGTCAGCAGCTGCCGCTATAAAGAATCATGCGCCGTATTTTGTTATCACATCTCTTATTCCCCACCGTAGCAGACGTCCTACGGCTTTTGTATAGCAATGTTCTTCCATCTAGTATTGGTTACAGTACCAACACACCATACTATTTCTAGTTTTTCCATTCAGTATTGGTTACAGTACCAACACACTATACTATTTCTAGTTCTTCCATCCAGTATTGGTTACAGTACAAACACACCATACTATTTCTAGTTCTTCCATCCAGTATTGGTTACAGTACCAACACACCATACTATTTCTAGTTCTGCCATCCAGTATTGGTTACAGTACCAACACACCATAATATTTCTAGTTCTGCCATCCAGTATTGTTTACAGTACCAATACACCATACTATTTCTAGCTCTTACATCCAGTATTGGTTACAGTACCTACACACCATACTATTTCTAGTTCTTCCATCCAGTATTGGTTACAGTACCAACACACTATACTATTTCTAGTTCTGACATCCAGTATTGGTTACAGTACCAACACACCATACTATTTCTAGTTCTGCCATCCAGTATTTGTTACAGTACCAACACACCATAATATTTTTAGTTCTGCCATCCAGTATTGTTTACAGTACCAATACACCATACTATTTCTAGTTCTGCCATCCAGTACTGGTTACAGTACCAACACACCATACTATTTCTAGTTCTGCCATCCAGTATTGGTTACAGTAACAACACACCATACTATTTCTAGTTCTGCCATCCAGTATTGGTTACAGTACCAACACACCATACTATTTCTAGTTCTGCCTTCCAGTATTGGTTACAGTACCAACACAACATACTATTTCTAGTTCTGCCTTCCAGTATTGGTTACAGTACCAACACACCATACTATTTTGTAGTTCTTACATCCAGTATTGGTTACAGTACCAACACACCATACTATTTCTAGTTCTGCCTTCCAGTATTGGTTACAGTACCAACACACCATACTATTTCTAGTTCTGCCTTCCAGTATTGGTTACAGTACCAACACACCATACTATTTCTAGTTTTTCCATTCAGTATTTTTTACAGTACCAACACACTGTACTATTTCTAGTTCTTCCATCCAGTATTGGTTACAGTACAAACACACCATACTATTTCTAGTTCTTCCATCCAGTATTGGTTACAGTACCAACACACCATACTATTTCTAGTTCTTCCATCCAGTATTGGTTACAGTACCAACACACCATACTATTTCTAGTTCTGCCATCCAGTATTGGTTACAGTACCAACACACCATAATATTTCTAGTTCTGCCATCCAGTATTGTTTACAGTACCAATACACCATACTATTTCTAGCTCTTCCATCCAGTATTGGTTACAGTACCAACACACCATACTATTTCTAGTTCTTCCATCCAGTATTGGTTACAGTACCAACACACCATACTGTTTCTAGTTCTGCCATCCAGTATTGGTTACAGTACCAACACACCATAATATTTCTATTTCTGCCATCCAGTATTGGTTACAGTACCAACACACCATACTATTTCTAGTTCTTCCATCCAGTATTGGTTACAGTATCAAAACACCATACTATTTCTAGTTCTTGAATCCAGTATTGGTTACAGTACCAACATACCATACTATTTCTGGTTCTTCCATCCAGTATTGGTTACAGTACCAACACACCATACTATTTCTAGTTCTTCCATCCAGTATTGGTTACAGTACCAACACACCATACTATTTTTTGTTCTTTCCTCCAGTATTTGTTACAGTACCAAAACACAATAATATTTCTAGTTCTTCTTAACGGTAGGTAATTTACAATCGGTAAATACAACTCTTATTTATATCTGCTGGTAAACTTGATGAAGGAAATACATGTCCAATATAAGCTGATCCAGGTCCCTATACTAGTGAATAGTGTTCTTCTGTAACATTGCTGGTGATGTTAAAATCATATTATTTTCATCCGTCAAAATAAAGAACCCAAACGCTCCTCAAGAGAAGTAAATTTACTTGTAAAATCAATCCTAATTCGGCTCTTCTTGTTTCTGGCTTTACACTTAGTTTAATCAAGAGGTTTGTATTTTGTTAAACTTTTTATTCCAAAATTTTTAGCGAAAATGTTCATTATTGCAGTCATATATAATTACTCAACATATAGTATTTACTATTGGACTCTTACAACTCTGACTGCACACAATACCTATTTCTGCGTGTAATAAATTTCCTACCCATATTCTATAAGAGTATTGTTATTCTATATAGATAGTATTTTGTTTCTGTAAATCATATATCGGTTAAAGTTATTTTCGAAAGCACAAATTACAAACAAAACAAATTTACAGCTTACCATTGCTTTCATATTCCTCCCCAAATTATTTGAGACCTTATTTCCATAAAATCATAATTTGCGTGCTAAAGTTGGTATTACAGTGAAATTACCCTTTTCATTTTAATTATTTCCCCGACCTCTTTACTTATCCTTATATTGCCCCATTTTCAAACTTCTTAACTTCATTTCTTCTCTTAAGATCTTTACACTTTGATACGATGTGAACGAAATAACGGAATACTCCAAACTTTTATACGATACTTGAAATCCAGAGTCTCAGATCTCTATCAATATGTTAAAATATTTTTGTTAGTAACTAATGTTAATCGTTTGTTTGAATATTTTATAATCAATTTAAACTCATAACATCATCCCATTAAATAAAATACTCAAATACGCAGTTCGTAATAAAAGCTTCTAGATTAAAGCCATATTTACCGTCGTTTATTTCTAACCTAATGGATAAGAAACAATCATAGCAATAAAAAAATTACACTGTATAAAATATTTACAAGAATTGAAGTAGCCTAATGCGTATTAAATATGAAAAAATAGTTTATTCTTATAACAATAACTCCCTTTCACATTTTTCTTTATTACAAAGTACACATTTACCCGACTAACAAATACAAGTTTTGTCCATATTTATTTCAAACTTATGTTTGTACAGAGATATGACATAATATTGTCACGTCTATAAATAAATAAGGTTTTAAAAGGCTCTAGAACGAGCTCGTGTGTTTGTTTTACTTGCTCCTGTATTCCTCAAACTTCAAATAAACGTTAGTTGTAGGGCTCAGGATTCTAAATGCAGAGAATATACTTTGTTAAAATTACTTGTGATTTATATATGTAAGAAAGACGTATATGCAATGTATTACAGCTGCATCTCATTTCCGACGAAAGAGGGATTTATTATGGTAATATATACAGACAGAAACTGAGTGCAAATACAGACAATTAATTGTTAGAAAGGAAAACAAGATTTATATATATATATATATATATATATATATATATATATATATATATATATATATATATATATAAGAGCGTTAACTTTAGCTGCTGTTCAACTTGTATTATGTATTAGGGCTGATAAACACTGTACACAAAACCATTTTATTAATATGTTATTTTCTCGTATTGGGTAAAGAGACTTTTTAAAATACAGTATTCCGTTCACATATTACTTTAGAGGTTTTATTTAAGCATATTCTGGAATGTTATTATAAATTAAATTTAAAAACATAAATTTCCTAATGGTTTTAAAAGAAATAAAACTAAAATAAATTACTAAAATAATATATATATATATATATATATATATATATATATATATATATATATATATACATATATATTACTAAAAATCGATAATACAATTTCTCTCAATCTTGCACAAAAAAACAAAATTATAAGTAGGTAGTGAAGTTGTAACTTATATTGTGTATTTTCACCGGTTAATGATGATGAGTAATGGGTAGTCAGAATATATATAATTTTATGCCAGTTATTGTTGTTATTAATTTGTTATCTTTGCTCAAAGTCAAATAAAATTTTGGGTTGTACTGAATTTTAGAAACGACTTTGAACATATTTTTAAAAATATCTATGGTTTGTCTAACGCTTGCTATGTTACCTCTGAAGCATGGCTGAGGATTTCAAAGAAAACGACAAGATCGGTCTTCACTACAACTTCACTATTCATTATTAACATGTTAGCTTAGTGACAAAAGCGCTACTTTGCCAAGGAACTTATTTTTTGTCCACTGACGTGACTGCATTCTTTCAATCTATTGAATAAGTTGCAAACCAATAGACCAGATGTTACGTAGGCTACTACTGTAAATTATAATAAAATAGTTGTTTTCAGAGTTCTCAGACATATACACTTTGAAATTACAGGTAAAAGTTTACGTTTTAAAATGTTAATTACCTTATTCAATAACGTATGTTATTGAAATTACGCATGTGTAATTACACATGAAATAGTTAATATAAAATAAATTAGGATTAACATATTTTTGGATTTGTACATATGTAAATCAATGTCTCTAAACTTAACTGTGGAAATGTTTGCAGGAATTTATATTGAATGAAATTACCACAACCTGTGCACCATGAGTGATGTATTATATCAGCCAATATGCTCCATTAATGGTGAAATTTACATGAGGATCTACGTGAGAATCAAATTTGTCTAATATATTCAAGTCAGTGACTATTAAATCATTACCCTGCATTAAAAGATTGAATTTAAAAATATAATATATATAATTTTGTATTTAAAATTTCATTTTGCATATTTACAGAATTTAGGTATTTGTCGTTTTTAATAAATACCTTGTATGAGAATCAATATGGAATTTAACTCTGTTAAAGAGGAATATAAGGCCTAAAAACTGAGTTGAAAAAATTGTAAATATGAACACCTAATAAGGAAATTACATAACTGTTGATGGTTGTCGCAATTTCTTCGAATTATTTTTTGTTTGCTTTACGTACTTTTGAAACACACTCATTTCTATGTTGTTCTTTATCCGTCTCAATGCATAGGGTACTGAATAGTTCTCCCAGTTATCCTATAAAACATGGAAAATGTTAGTTTTCTTAATATGCAGGAAAACAATGAGTGAAGTTTCAACTTTATATGTAACAAATTTATAAACAACAACCTACTCTAGCCTATACTAAGCTAGATTGTAAAATAGTTTTGTAAATATTATATGTAATACAGGTTAGTGTTTTGATTTATAAAGAAACAGATTATACAAGTTTGTTTGCATCTGTGCATTAGTATTTTTTCTTCTAATTTGACGCATTTTTATGGTTTTAAATATTTAAATTCGATTTGTTCTTGTTTAAAATAGATTTTTTGTATTAAGTAAAAACAAAAATCAATGGAGTAGTAAACATCATTTTCTAACAAAAGTTTGTTATCTAGGTAAACGATTTTGAAAATAAATTGCCTTAACGGGAGAATCGAGTTTGACAAACATATTCAAGTTAGTGGCTATAAAATCATTTCCCTGCAATAAAAGGTTTAATTTAGAAATATAAATTATAGAAGGTGAAAAAAATTTTACCCAAGGGCGTATGTATTTAAAACAACTCAGTGATAATCTTTACGTTATTAGGTAAAACATTGTCAAGTTATTTCTAACCTAAAACCGATTGTATTTTCCAGGCAAACAAGATCTTTATAATATAGCTTGTATAGTGATGCAAAACCATTATTCTACCTCTGTAATATCTCCGTTTAATTGAATAATTCTTAAGTAATAAAGTGAAATTAAACAAAAACTTCTAACCAAATAACAATCAATGCAATAGACGAGAAGAGCAAAAACTAACTGGAAATATTGTGAAAAAAGAAGATGCGACGTGCAAAATTAGTCCACGGATTTGTTACGGTATCTGTTTACAGAATAATAAGAAAACGGAATTATATTGTCAAAGAGGGCCGATATACACCATACCTCGTTTTGAGGTAAGCACAATCACTCTTATTCAATGGTAATATGCTTTAAATACAGTCTTTACTTCTTTGTTGTATAACAGAAGGCCAGTAAACCAAAAATCAAAGGCATTATAATACTCCTTTTCAGACAATCACCGAATAATTTTACTCTTGTTGCAGATAATCATAAATAGTATAGAAATGTAGGTAATAACGTAAAACTTTTATTTTGAAATCCCGTATTGATATGTGGTTATAAAATTATCCTATTTTATGTCAAGTTTTTCTCAAGTATCCTAAAAAGCATTAGTCTAAACTTATAACATATTTACAAGTTATCAGGTTAGGAGATATTGGGTTAAAAAGGAGGAAACTGGTAGTTTTCTTAATGGGCACAAAAACAATGAGTGAAGTGAAACAGTTGTCAGCGGTTTGCTCATCAAATGACAACAGTAGGTATGAAGATTAAATGACAACTGCATCTATGTGGTTTGTCGCATAAAAGAATAGGTCATGAGGTCTATTTAATACAATCTACTTTTTATATAACAAATTAAAATACAAAAATTGTTTGTAACCTATACCAAGCTAGATTGTAAAAGAGATTTGCAAAAAATTAATGTATTATAAGTTAGTGTTCTGCATTATAAAGAAAAAGGCTTATACAGTTTGTTGTGAATTTGTATTTTTTTCTAACTTGAAGGGGGGTGGATCAAGTGAACAACGTTCCAACTAAACAACATTGAAAAACGAGCTTACGCGAGGTTTAATTAACCAACACACACGATTGTCAAACGAACAACATTTACATCAAGTCCAACTAATCAACAGTCTCAACGTGCAACACACGGATTTGTATCTCCTTGCCACTCTACAGGCGCTCACAGTCCGATTTGAAATGTGTTACATGTTCTACTTACGATTACAGTAATCCTTCAAAGCAATAAAATGTATCTTTTTCAATCCTTTATTTATATCGTAACTACAACAGACTGGTTTGAAAGGTCTTTTACATAATGTTCTAGATTTGAGAACGTACTGACCATTAAATAACAAACGAAGAATGTTCTCGTTGTTTTTTTCACTCAATTCTGCTATTACTTATACTTGTTAAATATAAATATTGTCAATAACTATATTTTAACTTAAATATAACATATAATTACTTAAATAGACCTAATATTAGAGGAGAAGTTATAGAAATGTCTTTTCTAATTATATAAAAGATAATTTCGTAATAAAATTTTAATATTGCCCTTTGTTAGGCATTTATTCAAGTAAACATGTTTATTTCACTAATTTCCCTTAATACCTATATTTGTAAAACATAATTATTGTCAATAACTAATTATCAATTTAAAAACAATATATAATTACTTAAATAGACCTAATATTAGAAAAAGTTATAGAAATTTATTTTTCAATAATATAAAAGTTAATTTACAAATTAAATTTTAATATTGTTCTTAGTTAGGCATTTATTTAAGTAGATATTTAAAAAACCTAATTTCTATAAACTAAAATGTATCTTTTGCTCAATCCCTTACTTCTTTAGTAACTGGTAATGCAACTGGTTTAAAAGGTTTTTTACAAATTATTTTAGATTTAACAACGTACTAACAATAAGATACAAGCGAAAAAGTCCTCTTTGATTTTTAAGAATCACAAACTATTAGTAAATAAGTAATCTCAGTTTCTACCAAGACATAATACAATATTATTGTAACTAGTGACACTCTTACTGAAACAAAATACAAGGTAGAAGCTGTGTGAGTGGCTCAAATAACTTAATTAACAGATAAATCTCGTGTGCTAATTTAGTAAGGAAAAAACGCAATTTTCTATAAACTAAAATGCATCTTTTCGCCAATCCTTTACCTCTTTAGTAGCTGGTAATGCAACTGTTTTAAAGTTTGTTTACAAATTTTTTTACATTTTATAACGTAGGCTACTAACAATAAAATAACAAGCGAAATGAGTCCTGTTTGATTTTATAAAATCACAAACTAATTTCAAATAAGTAATCACAGTTTCTACCAAGACCATAATATAATATTATTGTAAATAGTGACACTCTTACTCGAACAATATTCAAGGTTGAAGCTGTGTGAGTGGCTAAAATAACTTAATTAACAAGAAAATCTCGTGTGCTCATTTTGTATGCAAAAGTCATTTGAAAAAAAACCAAATTTTATAACACTAATGTCAGGACTTATGATTAGAAAAAGAAATACAATTCTCTTACAGAATAAAGAACCACTTGTTTAAACAATATGCTATATTTGTCTTTGCATTAATTTGTTTCCAACTCAAAATAAAATTTTAAGAGTACCCAAACATATGATTCTAATGCTATACCCGTCCTAAAAACATTGAGACGTAGTTATTTAAATTCTAGACGTAACCGTTACTAACCACATGCCGTATCTGTAAATCCATAAGAATATGAAAAAAATGGTACTCTAGTCATCAATCCCAACATTTTAAATTTTAGATCTTATTTCGTTTAACTGTAGATAAAAGTGTAAACGAAATGGCCTAACCTCTTCGCAAATTTACTTCATAACCGCGATAGCCCATTTTAAAATGTACTTAACACTTCTCGTGTCAAGACCTTTACAAATATAACTTTTTCTGGTTTAGGTTAGGCTAAACAGAACAAATTTTGTTCAAATAGCACCAAGGTTATAGTCATGCTTAATGGGTAAACATAAGTTTACCTCATCTGCTTTATCCTCAATAATGGTCCACCATAATAATATCCAATTATAATGGTAGCAAAACTCCCAATCATTGGTAAAGAAATTGATCCGGTAATCTCTATATTTCAATATTCAATACCAATAGCTACTACCTTATTTGGACACCCTTAAGGAACAATACCCCAGGGTCATTACTTCTGAAAATTTTGTAAAAATAATCTCTACATTTGTTTCAACCCTTTGTAATTTTCAAGGTAAAAACATATGCGCTGCAAGGAAACGTATAACACTCTATTCAATGTACTTCACAATTTAAAAAAACCACTTAACAAGATATGACATTGTTTAGGTTAGGTTTGATAGGTTGGACCTTGACAGTTCTACCAAAAAATGCCACCGCCCTGGCCTGTATACTTTACTGCTACTCGCTATTTATCTTTCTTGGACACAATAAATAACAATAATACTGCCATAATATCCTATCACCAGCTTAATTTTTTTTCACTCATTTACCTGGGATATAGATATAAGAGTAAACAAAATGGTCAAACCTCTTCAAAGTAAAAATGGTGTAATTTTCAAAGTAAAAACATATGCGCTGGAAGGAAACGTACAACACTATTCAATGTACTTCATAATTAAAAAAAAAAAAAAAACACTCAACAAGATATGACATTGTTGAGGTTAGGTTTGATATGTTGGACTTTGACAGTTCTACCGAAAAATGCCACCGCCCTGACCTTTCTTGGATACAATCGTATAATACTGCCCACCTTCTAACAACCTGACACCCGTTTAATTTTTACCATTTACCTGGGATACAAATATTTTTTATACAGCCATCTTTGGAA